>PVKC010037180.1:0-13146 GCA_004027635.1 Crocidura indochinensis
AGTCAACAATTGGATAATCATTGATTGGTCTCTGGTCTCATTCAGAATAAAACAGATGTTCCAGCTACTGGATTTAATCTAATTGAATAGGTGAGTCATAACCATTTTACAAGTTAAAAGATTGGAGGCAAAGACAGAGTGCTATAGGGAGTTTTAGTGACCATAAATTCCAGGTCCATGCAAGGTTTCAAGATAAATTTACTTTACATTTGCTTGATAGTGAAACATCGTGTCGCTCAAAATGCAAATAACTGTTGGTTAACCAAAATATTTAGTCTTCAGAGAAATGCATGTAAGTGAAATCTCCTTTTAAACAATTAATTTGCCACTGACATTAAAGAATACCAATGATTTATGAAGATGGTTGGAGTAGTTTTTATTAGACTTTAGGGATCAATATGTTATATATTTCCCCAGAATATATATGGCATATGTATGTATGTTGATAAATGTTTCCTGTGAATATATCAGCATGTGTATAACTTTATATATTTGACATATATTATTATATATATATATATTTCCACCCCTGAATATATACAAAAGAGCACTCACTTTTGGCACAGGGTTGGGCAGTTTTTCCCCTGTGCTTTTCTGTGTCTTTGTACAGATTCAATCCTTGATGAAACAAGCCAGTATTCTAATATATTGAAAATAAGTAATGCAGATTTATACAATTCAAATTTAACAGGAAAGGAAGATCAGAGAAAGGAAGATCTCTTTAAATTATTTGTGAAAGACATTGTTTTATGAATAGCCACAGTGATATTCTACGGCTATTAAGAGGATGGAAGTGAATCAGTCCTCTGATTCTACTTATCCCATCAGATAAGAAAATTCAAATTGGATCTATTTAAAAGCCATATTTTCTCTACCGTTTCCTGTTACTTATTTAAAAAGAATATTGACCTGAAGTGGCATTAAATTCTTCATACTTCTAGTTATCCTACTTAGTAAAAGACTTCTAAAATAACAGGGTTGGGAGATGGCACAATGGATAGTACTTTCATCTGGCCAACCCAGGCTCAATCCCTGATACCACCTATGAGTTTCTGGAGTCCCACCAGGAGCGATTCATGAGTACAGAACCAGGAGTAGTAAGTGCTGAACACTTCTTGGTGTGGCCTAACTCCTATAACAATATCAATTTAACAAAATTAGCAATAACAATGAGAACCAAGTGCAAATTATAACATAGCTTTTTTTTGGTTTTTGGGCCACACCTGGTGACGCTCAGGGGTTACTCCTGGCTATGCACTTAGATATCGCTCCTGGCTTAAGGGACCATATGATATCAAACCATTGTCCATCCTAGGTCAGTTGCATGCAAAGCAAATGCCATTCTTCTGCACTACTGCTCTGGCCCCTAACATAGAAGTTTTAAGTGATAATAAGTAATGGAAAATAGCTTACCACAGAAAGTTCACCTTTTAAGCTAATTCTACTTCAAGGGATTTTATTTTAGCATGGGAAGATTTTATTTTCTGAGATTATCCTTTGTTATTTGAGATTGTCCTTTTTATTTTTCTTACAACAGGGAACCCCAGGACTACTAGAAAATATGCAGTCAATCCCAATACTCCACCTGTGACGGCTTTGGCTGCCAACTAATATCATCATCTCTCTTTTTTTTTTGTAGATGTGCAAGGGCAAATTTCATACCTAGTTACTTAGGATATGTATTATTTGAAGGACAGCAGGACCCTACTGAACAAAAAGAATATTGGAAAACATGCACCCAACAGTCTCATCATATTGGTGAGGCATTTGCAAAAGTTGGAACTTGAGGTCAACTGCTGTTCTAAGACCCCTTGATAAAGTTTCCAGAGTTCCCATCCAAGGAAGATGTAGAGCTGAGCATATTTCCCATAACAACCATTTTGTGAATGGATAGTGTTTTTGAATCCAGGAAAGAATATATAGTTTTTGGCAAGGTAGTTTGGAATCAATTGCAGTAGCATTAAAAATATACACACATATGTAATGAGATAAGAAGAGATCAATGACGATTTATTCCTTCACTAACTATTAAAAATGTCCACAGTGCTTCTTTAGATAGAGTTGTTAGGGAAGACATAAGTAAGAACAAAAAGAAAGAGATTCCAGGATGTGCAGAGCATGAATAGAAAGTTTCATGGAACGTTATTTGACCAACTGATCTGGTGCCTGGAAAATGAGGCATAGACTCAAGTACTGTGCTTTAGAAATGTTCACATTGGGATTTGATGGGGTATCCCATGGAGATGCTGAGAAAGCAGTTTATTGAATAGGCTGGGAATCAGGGGAGAGAATTCAGCCTGGGGATAAATGTTTGTGATTCAGGATCAAAGTGGTACCATTCATCTGTATAAAGTTTCCTGAAGGAAGAATGCCAACAGGAAAGAGAGCAATAGTCACTCTCTTAGTTCCCTTCCATAGCTGTAGATCAGCAAAATGTAGCCATAAAATGAACAGGAGAAGATGATTAAAAACTAAAATCAGGAAAGATCCTTTGGATTCTAAGGTGGTAGGCTTTGGAGAATGATGGTATAACTATCCATGTCCATATGCTTAAAAACTCTGAATAGTTGGAAATCGAGTTTATGATCTGGTAAACTGAAGGGTGGGCATGAAAAACCGATTTTCCCCTCAGATACATGTCTAGAGAGTAGGGTCAAAAGAGTGATACTGGAAAGGAAGAACATAGTGACTGGTATAGTAAAATTTCTTAGAATTCCATTAGAATTTCTATTCTAAGAGAGCGGTGGTGGTGGTGGTGGCAGGGGATTGAGAATGACTGAAGGGAGAAAAGACACTGATGCAGAGGTCTTTAAGCTTTTAAAATAGGGGGCTAATTGACCATTAGACCCTTGGAGAACTGGACTATAGTTAAAAAAAACTGAAGAAATTCCTAAGCACATCACATATATCTTATTTCGAAGTAAAGAAAATTCAATGGAACAAATACAATATTCAAAATGAAGAACAAGTAAAGTTAAATTAACCAACTAGTATTTCAGTGGGGATTATGGACCTGCTTTTTATGGGCTGTAATTTGAGGACCCCTGCCTGAGACTGAGAGGAGGAATTGAGAGATACAAGAAGTGGAGTCAGAGGGTGCATCCAACAAATGCATACTGAGGGCTTTCAGCTAAGCAGACAGGAAGTGGCAGCAAAAACACCTGGAGGGCCAAATGATGTCCTCAGAAAGCCACATGTAGCTTGTGGCCCATTTGAGGACCTCTGCACTGAGGGATGAATGTGTATGTGATTAAAATGTGTCAAAATATTGAACAGTATATTTATAGCTCAATTCAGTGACGTCATTTGTGTGACCACTACATTTGCTATGTTAAGTGTCATGCAACACTGACCATTGTTTTCTGAACATTTGGGGGCTGTCTTGGATAGTCAGTTTAGAATGCATCCTAAAGGCGATATAGTCTTAGCTCTCCATTCCTACTTCTCCACCAGCAAGGTGGTACATTTTCTTAGGTACTTCCATAAAGATCAAATTCTACATATGTAGCAAGCAGACTGTGAATATGCATGTGTGTGTGTGTGTGTGTGTGTGTTTGTGCAGTAGTGTTTGATTTGTTTATGTTTTTGTTTAGTTGTGATGGTAATGAAATCTAAGTCTTTTCACAGGCAAGGAAGGTGTTATACCACTGAATTAATACTTGACTCTGGGGTTTGACTTTAGTAATTTGGGACCATCTTCTCTTGGATAGGAGGTAAAACAGGACTCCTGATTACTTCTTTCTGCAGTCATTGCCCCATCATTATTTGTTTGAAGTGATATCATATTTCTTTGCCAATCTCAAAGCTACTTCCTGTTAATTTTACTTTAAAAAATTTTTTATTTTATAAAAATATAATTTACCAAGTTATTCATAATAGAGTTGTTTCATACATTAAATGTTAAATTTAAAAAATTAAAATAAATTTAATAAATTAAAACACCAATCCCACCACCAATATGACATTCCCTAGAAGTTTCCTCAGTTTTCCATCCACTACCCCAGCTTGTTCTGTGCAAGCAAAAATGAATTTAAAGGAAAATGGTATTATCAAAACAGATCAGTAAGAGTCAACTTGTAATCATTGTTATATCTCTCAATGGTGTTACATTGTCTAAACATTTATTGGACTGTGTTTGGTGCTAGTTGAGCCTTCTGTGTGATTGTTCAGGCTCACTGAAAACAATGAGTTTTCATATCAGCTTTTCACATCAGTCCAAATGAATTGACAGTACTATAAAATTTTGAGGTGCTGCTATTTGGTTGCTTGGTCGTTTGATGAGGACCAATTATGGAACTGGGTCATTTCTATGAGTGGGTGTTGGGTGAGGCTGTGGGCTACAGAGCCTTCAGGCAGAAAGGTGAATCTGCTGCCCAGAGTTGTCAGCCAGGACATGTCTACCTGGAAAGTTTTAATGGCCATCATGTACTTTTAGAGATTAATTGTGAAGCTCACTACTTCCTTAAAAGTGTTTCTTTTTTTTCCTTAGATTTGGTGTTTGGGTCACACATAATGATGTCAAGGGTTACTCCTGACTCTGCAGCCTGTTGGGTTCAAGGGAATCAATCATATGGGATTCTAGGGATCAAGCTCATTGGCCATATGCAAGGCAAACATCCCTACTTGCTGTACCAGCTCTTCAACTCACACTTTTTTTTTTAAACAATCCATTGCCAAACTGCCCAAATGTCATGAAGAGCACATTTATACCCAGGGTATAAATTCAGCTCTTTCTTTGATAATGTCTCTTTTATCAAACCACTAAAGCTTTCCCAGAATCCTAAAAAATGGAACTCAGCAGAATGAAGGTAAATAAGCCTTTTCTTGACCTTAAAATACAGTTCACGGGCTGGAAAGATAGAGTGGGAGATAAGGTATGTGCTTTACATGTGACCATTTTGTCCAAAGCTAGCATTGCCAATGGCCCCGTGTTTACTGCCAGGGGTCACCCCTGAGTATAGAGCTAGGAATAGCTCAAGTTCCTCTGTCTCAACCACAGGTGTGGGGACTTTCTCCCCAAGCCAACAGAAACAGGCAAATAGATAGATATTGATCAAACGAATGTAATGAGTGGGTGGGTGGTTTCATCTCGGGAAAGATTGTGCTTTGTGGAACATGGTTGTCTTCATTTGTCCTTGGAGATAAGACAGATCTTGTTTGTGGAGTTTCTGTTCTATACCTTCTGTCAATACACTGAAGAGTTCTACTTAATGATTAAATATTACTGCCTTTTCCCACTGAAAAACGTTTAACATATACACAGAACTGGTATGCAATATTCTATTTGAAACCTCTTTAGATTTAATAGTTTCTCCCTCATCAAAGTAACTTGAAAAATGTCTTAAATTCTGAGCAGTCATTTTAGGTGATTATTTTTTAAGATGTTTGTGTTTAGTTTATGTTTAGTTTATGAAGTTATTGGTGATAATAGAGCATTTAAAATTGGGAGGACAGCTTCATTTTGATTCTCCTATAAAGGGAAATGTGCTTTTCTATATTGTAGTTTCAGCTTTAGGCTAGCAAATATACAAACTGGTGAAATATAAAAGCTAAGATATATAATAAATTGATTCAACTGAGATTGGATAAATCTTTCAGTTCTTTTTTGAGTTCATGGTCCAAGTTTAATTAGTGTTTGATTAAGCATCTCCTTTGCTGTTCCCCTGATGTTTCTCAGATTGATAACACCATTTGCGCTTCTCTCAAAGTTGTCAAATATTAGTGGGGTGATGAATTGATAAATAACATATTGGTTTCAGACTTCTTAGTCCAAAAAATCCCATTCAGCTCTATTTTTGTAGCTTTCAGAATATATTTATCTCACACATCTCTATCTGTGAAGGTAATTTACTACCCAAATTCATTTTTCTGATTTATTTTTTTCTGGTAAAAGAATAAAACCTTTTTATACTATTGATTTCTATTCAAAATTTGTAAAAAATAAAATCCTAAATAAAATATTTATATTAAATTTCCAATAGGATAAGAAGATTTTGGGAGATTACTACTACCTAGTTTCCAGATACTTAAAACTATGGACAGACTATCTTATTATTTATTTTTTTAACAATGTCATGTATATATTAAAAAATGCTCAAGATTTTTGTTTGAAAGAGGGATTGGAATATAAGTGAGTAAAGCTTGGGCCTCTTCCAGTTCACTGTTGCAGTCTGTGAGCTGAGTAAGTTTGCTTGGTTGGGGAGTGAAACATGGAAGGTATAGTTAGTGCTGAAATGTCTAGAAAAGGAACAGATGAACATATTTTCTTGGAGTGGCAGAGATCAGTGGGGAGTATAGAGGGGGGGACATGTAATCATTTAAGAAACACCTTTGCCAACTCTCTTCCTGCCCCTCAGTCTGTAAGGGAGGAAGCTAGACAAGCCTCCTATTTTACTTATTTATTTTTTATTAATACTTTATTTAAACACTATGCTATAAGATTATTCATAATACAGTTTATTTTTTGACAGATAAAAAGTTATTCATGATTGAGTTTCAATCATGCAAACTTATTTTAGAAGGACTATTCATGTTAAATCTGATATAGGCCGCCTCCTCCCACCACTACCAATTAGAATTGAGTAACAGCTTAGCTCCTGAGAGTTTTCTCTTTCCTTCTCAAGTCACATCTTGACCTTGAACCTCCTAGAACCCAGTCTGCCACTAGCCAGGCATCTTGGAGATCCTCCAATTTAAACCTTTGGAACCATACAGCATTCTAGACAAACGAATCCATAGAAAAGTCTTGCCTTTATGTGATACTCTAAGGCCAGAGAGATAGAACAGGGGGTCAGGGATTTGCCTTGCACACACTCAAACTGGGATTGAGCCCCAGCACCACATGTCATTGCCAGAGTATAACAAGGAGTGACCTCTGATTACAGATCTAGGAGTAAATCCTGAGTGCAATTGAGTGTGGTCCCTCCCTCCAAAACAAAACAAAACAAAATAAAAATAAAAACCACAAAAAGCCCCATATTGTGTGATAATCAATCACTGATTATTTTGATCTTAGAGATTATCTTATATATTACCAACTGTTATCTATGTTTATAAATGGAAACATACTATTTAATTAGGGAAATACAAAATTGACAAAGCAAAATGATTTAATGTATCTTTAAAATTCTGACTTCCTTGCACAGAACCTCCATACTGTTGAGAAATTCCTGTGATTTGGGTTGCTGTCATGTTCTTTGCCCTCAATAGTCTGTGTTTGTGCTTATCTCTATCTGAGGCATCTATTTCTGTTGTTTTGGAAAATTAGAATTGGAGGCCCTTGAAGGCCCATCAGTATTTAATTCTATGGTTTCTACAAACAAAGGATAGTGGTGAAACATTTGAAGTAGATTGTGGGGGTCAGGGATGTGACTCAGTGATAAATACATGCCTTCTATGTAGGAGACCTGGGCTTGATCCTGGGCAGCACAGAATAAATTCATTAATACTAAGATAATTGTGCATTCTTGCCAATAGAGGTGCCCAATAAAACATTGCAACTGTTGCTCTTAAACCAAAAAACACCCCCCCCCCCAAAGTCAGGAGTTTCTCTTTTTTTTTTTTTTGTGGTTTTTGGGTCACACCCGGCAGTGCACAGGGGTTACTCCTGACTCCATGCTCAGAAATTGCTCCTGGCAGGCACGGGGGACCATATGGGGCACCGGGATTCGAACCGATGACATTTTGCATGAAAGGCAAACGCCTTACCTCCATGCTATCTCCCGGGCCCCGAGTTTCTCTTTTTTATTGGGGTAACTCTCCATCAAAATCAAAATGGATATACTATCCCCATAAACATATTTGTGGTAGTTGAATTCCTTGAGGCAATGAAATGATTTTTTTTCCCCAGACAAAAAGCCTTATTTAATAATAAATACTTCTCTCGTGGTTATAAAGGTTAACTCTGGGTTTTCCCAAGCCTAAACAATAACTCTAGGTGATGAAGGGAACCGTGGAAAACAGCCTGCCTCCCAGTACCAGCCTCACTTCCCCCATCAAGTGAAAGAGGTGTTCTAAATGTACAGTGATATTGCCACAGCACATCCTTGATGACAAAGGATGTGGGGAGGAAATGGAGAGGAGATATGGAATAAGAGGAACTTACCAAAGACATTATGTTCCGTTTTCGATCCACCTGACTTAACAGCTCACTCCTTAATGCAGCTCCAGTTAGTACCAAGTTCAGCTCTAACTACCACTTCTGCTACTTTTTTTTCTGGTTTTTGGGTCACACCCAGTGGCTCTCAAGGGTTACTCCTGGCTCTGCGGGCAAAAATTACTCCTGAAAGGCTTGGGGGATCATATGGGAAGCTGGAAGTAGAACCACGGTCCATTCTAGATCAGCTGCGTGCAAGGCAAATACCCTACCACTGTGCTGTCTCTCTGGCCCCGGCCTCTGCTACTTTTTTCTCTATTTTTTACTGTCTGTTATTGAGCTGAATTTTTTTTCAATTCTGCTCTTTTACTGTAGACTGGAGATGGGGACCACCACCCTTGGTGATGTGCATGGCTTACTCCTGACACTTTGCTCAGGGATCATGGATTGCAGTTTTCTTTTTTTTTTTTCCTTTTTAATTTTTTTATTTTTAATTATGAGAACAAAGATGCAAAGAAAGAGGACAAGGTAAAGTTACAGTGGAAGGACAATCATCCATAAACATAATTCACATAAGTCCCCTGGCTGATATCTTAACATTGAACTTTCAGTCAAAGAATATTAAGAAAAATAAAACAGAACCCATGTATAATTACTTTGTCCCTCAAGTCCCCAGATTGTGATACATATTTCCTAGCAGCATATCAAGCATACTAAAGCCATAAAACTTTATGTAACTCCTTAAATATTGAAGGCATAGTACTTCTTTACATTTCCATGCATATGCATATTAGTTTAAGTTAGCCTCAAAAGTGGGTGTTTCTTTTTAAGGATAAGAGTCAAAGGAGCACAGTAAACACGGCGTTAGAGTGGCAATACTTGTTTGCACCGGCCCATCAAAATATGGGGGACATGGAAAGGAAAATCCTTGGTCTAAATACAAGTGGACCAAACCCCTGATGTTTCCTGGCATAAGACCAGCTCTAGGCTCCAGGCAAACTAGATTGCCCAATCCAAGTCATTGTCTGTAGTGCCAACACACTTTTATTTTCCACGATGTCTCTGTTGTTGGTATCATGTTTCTGTATTAAAGATCCTGGGATCTGCATATCCTAGACTGCAGTTAGGATGGTGCAGAGCGTCCTTTCGTTTCACCTTACAATTAAAGGTCAATGCAGAAAGCCCTGTCCAGTATGCAGGTCGTTGATGTTCTAAAGTCTTCTCAGCGTTAAGGGAAGTCTCTTGTGAGTAGATTGATGTCAGAGCAGCGGTAGGGTCTTCCCTGGTAGAAGATTGCTTCCAGGTGTTGTTGTAAAAAACCTTGGATGTTTCCTAGATAGCTTCCCTGGTTCAGGGGTGAATGGAGAATGTCCATTTTACTGAGACCTGTGCCAGGTCATTATGCCAATGTTCAGGGTGTAAGGTCCCATTGCACTACAAGATTTGGGTGTTCCAATCTCTAGTAGATAAGAATTTATTTGTGTGTAGGTATTTCCCATTTTGATATGCCTATGCAAACAAGGAACAATGCCGCATGGCTTTATAGGCCCATATGGGGGATGCAAAAACATGTATAAAACTCCCCATGACATGGTTAAACATAAGAATTAAACTGAGGGACTCTTTCACCAAATAATTCTTATTGAAAAGTTCAGAAAGAGATAAAAAGTGGGGAAAATCTTCACTGTTTAAGAGAATATTTAGTAAGAATTAGCTGTCAAAGAAAAAAGATATAAAATATTCAAAGCCATACCTGTACATATTATGTCTTTTGAAATAGTTGGGGATTGTTAGATCCAGTGCACCATGTTGGTGTGTGATGAGGAATGTGCAGTATAGAAGTTGAAAAGGGTAAATGGGGAGTACTGAAGGTTGGGGTGATAGAGTTAAAAAGTGAAAATAAGCTTTACAGGGGTGTGCGAAAGGGCAGAATACCAGATGGACTTTCTGCATACACAATACATACCTTTAAAAAAAGGATATATGCACTGTGTATGGTTTTGTACGGTTTTGAACATGTAATATATACGGTTTTAAACATGTAAACTCATAAGTTCTTGACAGAGACTGCCTTAGTAAAAATGAGTAGCTCATCTAGAACAAGGCTGTAGAGGGGTGCTGGAGTCGCACCCGTCCTGCAGCCCCCCAGGCCTGGTTAAGCAGGCCTCCTCAGGCATGGCAGGGGCCTGCCGAACCCCATGCTGCTGAAACTCCCAGCTCCCAGAAAGGGAAAAGATCCGTCATGTTGCTGGAGGCTGGAAGTTCAGAGTCCCCACCCAGACTTGTCGGAGTTTTCATTGAAATCCCTGAGGGTAGGATTGTTCTTTTTCCATGGTCAGAAATTATTTTGTTCCCATGAAGTCCAATGCTCCTAACTAGTTGTTAACAGTCTGTCTCAAGATTCTGCAAAATGGGAGGGAAACATATTGATGAACTTATCATTTACTCATTTAGCCATTAATTCATGCTGCAACTTGTTTGTTTGTTTGTTTGTTTTTTGTTTTTGGGTCACACCCGGCAGTGCTCAGGGGTTATTCCTGGCTCCATGCTCAGAAATTGCTCCTGGCAGGTACGGGGGACCATATGGGGCACCGGGATTCGAACCGATAACTTTTTGCATGAAAGGCAAACGCCTTACCTCCATGCTATCTCCCGGGCCCCCATGCTGCAACTTTTTACTGAGTGCCTGTTATGAGTCAGATAGCCTCGACTCAGGTCCATGAACAAGACATGACCCTCTATCATCACAGTTTGTTCGCTGGACTGTGTATGCTTGGGATGCAGAGGAGAGACAAAAATAATTTAACTTTGTTGTTTGTTTTTTGTTCTACACCCAGCTTTGCTCAGTAATCCTTTCAAACATCATGCTTGGGTGAACCACATGGGATGCTGGGGATTGAACTGGGTTGGCTGTGTGTGTGTGTGTGTGTGTGGCAAGTGCCTTACCCACTGTACTATCATTCTGACCCCCAAAAGTTAATTCCTTTTTTTTTTTGCTTGTTTTGGGGCCACACACCCTGTGATGCTCAGGGGTTACTCCTGGCTATATGTTTAGAAGTCACTCCTGGCTTGGGGACCATATGGGACCCCGGGATAGAATCAAGGCCCATCCTGATTGGCTGCATGCAAGGCAAATGCCCTACTGCTGTGCTATAGCTCCAGGCCTCCTTTAAAAAATTTTATTTATCTATTTATCTATGCTTTTGATGTTGGGCCACACCCAGTGATGCTCAGGGGTTATTTCTGGCTATGCGCTCAGACATTGTTCTTGGCTTGGGGGACCATATGGGATGCTGGGGGATCGAACCGCGGTACATCCTGGGTCAGCAAGGCAAAATGCCCTACAACTGAGCCATCTTCCGACCCCCTAAAGTTAATTTTTTTTTGGTTTTTGGGGTCACACCTGGTGGTGCCCAGGGGTTACTCTTGGCTCTATGCTCAGAAATTGTCCTTGGCAGGCATGGGGAATTCAAACCACCGTTCGTCCTGGATTGACGGTGTGCTGTGTGCAGGGCAAATGCCCTACTGCTGTTCTATCTCTCAGGTCCCCCAAAGTTAATTTTTTAGTATATTAGAACGTGCCATGGAGGTAGATGGAGTGAAGCAAGCCAAGGAGTTAGAGTGCTGTTTCAAATAGAGTAGTGAAGGTAGGCCTTGTGGAAGGTGTGTGGTTTGAAGACTTTCAAGAATAAAGGATATTTTGGGGGGCCAGAAGGATAGTCCAGTGTGTAGAGGGTCTCAAACTCAATTTACCTGGGGGCCGCAGGAGGAAAGTAGGGGTGATCCTTGAGTGCAAAGTCAGTAGTAAGCCTTGAACATTGGGGGGTGTGACCCAAACAACTAAAACAAAAAAAGATCCTGTTGGGCAGGGCCACAAAATGTTGTACGGAGGGCCATATGCCACGGGCCTCGAGTTTGAGACTCCTTTTGTCTGGAACGTGGTTGAACTGGGTTCAATCCCAGCACCCTAGATGATCCCCTGAGCTCTCTCAGGGGGTGATTCCTGAGTTCGCCCAGAGCCAGGTGTAAACCTGGAGCACTGCCGGATGTAGACCCCCCCCCAAAAAAAAAACCAGTAGAGAATTATCTTTACACAGTATCTGTGTGTGGTTTGCATAAAAATACCACTAATAAATTAAAAATTTAAAAACAACTGCATTAAGACAAACTTCGCGTCCCATTAAATTCATCTCTTGAAAGTGTACAATTCAGTGGGTTTTGATTTATTTATAGTTGTGCACTCCCCCCCCCCCCCCCAAGAAACTACTAAACTACTGCTTGTCTCTGCAGATTGGCCCTGGATCTGGACTCTGAAAATTTCAATTCTAATAGAGGTCTGGAGAGCAAAGAAAAGGAGGAGCCCGCAATAGAAAGCTTGTCTTCTGGGTGATGGCTGGGGCCGAGGCGCACGTGTCAGATGGGCGTCGAGCCTCTCCAGGTTCAGCGGAGTGACCCGTCGGTTAAGTCCGAGGAGGGGCGTTGAAACTCCCCTCGCACCCCGCGCAACCCTTCTGCCAAGAGTCAGAACTTCTCTGGAGGGAGCTGCTTCCATCGGACTCCGGGGACTGCAGGAAGAACTCCATTACAATCGCAAGGGCTCAATGGCTTCCTCTCCGCCCCGCGAGTGACTGTCTGAGCGACACCGTGCAAGAGCCAGACGCGGCCCGGCCCGGCGAGGCCCAGCTGACCGGCGCTTTCCCCTTTGATCCTGGACGTGGGCGGGGGCGAAGGGCTGGCTGGGAGCCGGGGAGCCTGTTCCCAGGAACGGTGGAAAAAAGGAAAAAGGGCGGGGAAGCGGGTTGCAAAAAAAAAGCAAAGCAACAGCCTAACTAAAGGAAGCGTCAGGCCTCGAGACGCGCCACAGATACGTCGCCCGCGAGCGGGAGGATCCCGCGACTCGCTCAGCGCAGTGGCAGCGGCGAGAAGGAATGTCTGCCGCCGAGCGGGCGACAGAGGGGGCGGGGCTAGGAGAGGCGAAGTGGGCGGGGTCTCGGCGTCTGGCTGGGAGAGGGGCGTGAGAGAGGGCGGAGCGAGAAGAAAACCGCGAAGGA
>PVKC010037181.1:0-13049 GCA_004027635.1 Crocidura indochinensis
CTTTTCCTTCTAACCTTCCTTCATTCCTCCCTTCCTCCTTCCCTTCTTTCTCTGCTCCTTCTTTCTTTCCTTCCTTCTTTTCCTTCTACCTTCCTCCCTTCCTTCCTTTCAGGGATTGGGAGGGAACCATATCCCTGACCCACATCTACATAAATTTTTATAGCATTTACTGTCTAGGAAGTAACTCTGGGGCAATAAATCATTTCTTCGGGGTTATTTGAGGATAAACATGTGCAAAAAGAACTAATGTAGAGCTTATAGATTACTTCTAGTCAATGTGGTGCCAGGAAGTGGGGCTATGGACACAGTAAAGAGATGAATTTGCTGTGTGGATTTCCAGTTTTTGTCCTTCTAATCTATTACCTGTCATATTGATTCTGATGAGTCCTTTTAAATCTGTGCAAATCTCTGCAAGTTTACTAGTCAAAGCAACTAAAACCCTTCTTTGGAGTCCTATAACAGTGCGTTACTGCCTACCAACATTCTATCTGGATACAGAAGAGGAAGAGTGATCTCTTAGCATAGGATCTAATAACTTAATTCCTTTCATTTAAACCTTGTGTAGTCAAATAGGCCTTGTACCTAGGATAAACTCTTTAAAACCTAAGCAGATAATGACCTTGCAAAAAGCAAAAAAGGATAAATAAGCTCTGATGCTGATGTCTCAATATCCCACCCCAATCCTACCTTTCTCTGCTGAAGTTCAGATCAGAACATACATCAGTATACTGACCTTCATTTTTCTTTGGATTGTCTCACAAACAATGAAATATGTTTACAACTAACATTGCTTTGTACCAAGGATGTTATTGTTTATGTTCTTCATTCAGGTGAATAGCAATGGCATATACCTCAGTTGCACAGGCTAGAAATATGAAAGTTATGTTGACTTCTTTCTCTTCTCCCATACCCCACTGTCCTATTTATTTCAAGTGCCTTATAATTCAGTTCACATGTCGTAATTAATCTACTACTCTCAGTTTCTGCTGATACCTCTCCATATTCTGAATGGTCTGCTACCTTCTGCCTTGATCTCTAGACTCTTGTCCTGCTTTGGGGTGCACACCAATAGGTTCACTTTAGCCCCCATTCCAGAGTATGCCAAGTAACTTCCTGAAATGTGAGTTAAATGTTCACTTCTAGACTACTCTTTTTTACAATAACTCTGTATCCTTTTTTGTCTTGTGAAAACTTCACATTTGTAGAACTGGCCTCCTTTTATTGGGGGGAGGGCACCCCTGAGGCACTCAGGGGTTACTTCTGGCTTTACATTCAGAAATCTGCCCTGGCAGGCTCATGGGACCATATGGGATGCCAGAGATCAAACCCGGGTCTGTCCAGATTGGCACCATTCAAGGCAAACCCCCTACTGCTGTGCTCTCGCTCCAGCCCCAGAACTGGCCTCTTTGAGTTTTTCCATTTGGTGGGTTATTACCACACACACACACACAAAAATTTTTTTTTAATTTTCTCCCTTCCCTGCTGAGAACTAGGATCTTCCCTGACATTTCGGTAGAATTCTCAGGTACACGGATCATTTTTATTATTAAAAGCCTACTGAGCCTAAGCAGTAGTACAACAGATCAAGCGTTTGCCATACACAAGTCAACATGGCTTTGATTCTCAGCATCAGAAAATAGTGGAAACCAACGAAGTCTGAGACAAACAGATCACAGTTTGAACTCATTTGACAATAAAAGGGTATTGGATTATGTCCTGAAATATTTCCTTTGGCTCCAGTGCAACTTTAAGCTTTTCTCGAATCAGCTGTCCCTGTGGTTATGGCACATATTAAGAGCTGTGGGTACAGACCCTGTCTCGTTTGTGTGAGAACCCAGTCCATATCATTGTCTGATATTCTGCACACCTCCAGAGTATGTGCACTCTTAATGGTTCCCTGGTCTGTGCTGTGGGCAAACATGACTGATTGCTCTCAAATGAGTATTTGTTAATTCTCTAATCAGGAGTTCACTGTTTCTAGAGATGAGCCAGACAGAATCAAACAGGAGAGAAGTCATCAGAGGTGGGAAACTTTTTTTTTCTGCCAAGGGTCCTTTAGATGTTTACAACATTAACTGTGGACCATTAGAGGCTGATCAGCTGCAAGCAGCAGACAGAAGCACACGTGTCTATCACATCATAAATCAGAACCAGACCAGGCCTTCTAAGGCCCACAGTTGGACATTCCCCACCCCTAGTCAAGAATATAAATCAATGAGAGATTTAATTGCTTGAAAGATTAAGACCAGATTGCAAAGATTTGGGGATGTGAGATATGAAAATAGTATTGATTGAAACACTTATTTTTCTGATTTTCATAGTTTCCAGGCTCAGTCTGACAGCTGACCACGGTTCCAATTTTGAGTAAGCTGAGGGGAAACTTCAGGGCTGCCCTAGAAGAAAAGAAAATTGCTGCCACACAGTGGAATATTCAGGGGTGACATGCAAGTGCTTCCAAATCTCCATGAATTTTCACCATCGACCATGGCTGCTGTCTTTCGGTAGACTGTTCTAGATTTGTAAAACTTTTGTTCCTTTCACTAAGGATCTGAGAGCATTGATAATTTCAAGAAAGTGACAAGTCTTTGTTGCTCTTGGAATCGGGCTTGAAAAACAGACTCCATCATCTCTCCTGGAGCAATAAGACATAATGGCTTCTCTTGGTCTTTTTGTTTGTTTGTTTTTTAGTTAGTTTGGTTTATTTTTGTTTGTTGTTTTTGGGGGGTCACACCCAGCAGCACTCAGGGATTATTCCTGACTCTGTGCTCAGAAATCGCTCCTGGCAGGCTCAGGGAACCATATGGGATGCTGGGATTTGAATCACTGTCCCTTTGCATGCAGGGCAAACGCCCTACCTACATGCTATCTCTCCAGCCCTATTTGTTTATTTTTTTTTAGCAAGAAAACAATGAGTGTCTGGAGTCTTATTTGTTGAGGTATAAACAGGCATGTCTGCAGAGGGATCCAAAGAATGAGGACTGAGGGAAGATGAAGTTAATTAGGGGCAAATGAAGATGGAATTAATGAGCTCTTTAAAAACAATTAGAAGAGGCTTGGTTATGACCCAGGTAGTAGAGCACATGCCTGGCATATGTGAGAGCACCGTACAATGTGGCCCTGTTGCACCCTAAACATAGAACCATAAGGTCTACACCTGTGACTGGGACTGGCTGAGAGTGGTCACCTTACCACCCCCAATGGGCACCTCTGAAAGGTATGGCCCAGGTGAAAAAGATAACTTAAAAAAAACTGGTTATTTAAAGGAAGCAATTGAATTGGATGCATTCACCAGTAGCTGACCTTCATGCTACTCTGACAGTGCCCTTTCCTAAAGGAAAAGTGGGTACTTCTGGTCTGTTTGGTACAAACTAGTTGGGCACATTTCCCATGTGTGTGGACATGTTTCTGTATCCCCAACGGGCATAAAAAATGAAGATTACAAAAAAAAATTGCAAGAGAGAAAATGAATGAAATGAAGTAAGGTTGGGTGCAGCAAAAATCTCAGTGGGAGAGCCTTTGAGGGTCCCTGTATGAGACGGGTGAAGAAAAGTGTGCCATATTCATTCCACTTCCTTGGCATCTAGAGTAGTGCCAGGTGCTTAATAAAAACGCTTTTACATATGTCAGACTGAATTAAATTGAGGTAGCCAGAGAGAGAATAAAGAGGCAAGACAAGAAGAGCAGACCCTGTCTTCTTTTCCTACACAGGAGAAAATGAAGGCTTCCTGGATTCTTAGAATCAGTAAGATTCATTGTCCCACTTGCAGCCCAGATCTCTTAATTCCAGCAAAGTTTCCACGGCCATGCAAACATCTAGCTCAAGCCCTGCCTCCTCTCAAGCTCAGGTAAAAAGCCCAGAGCTCACCATCTGAACAAGCAACCTGGGTTTGTAGCAGCCACCAGATGCTACTCATCCTTGTCAGACAGAAAATAAGATATGTGACCTATAGCTGTCACAAATCACCATGGTCAGGTTGCCCAGAGTATTACAGACTGTTCTTTCCTTCTTCAAAAAAGCAACCTAGACAGGGAAAACCCATTAGGACGTCTTTGCTGAACTTCTGCCTCATTCATCCTCTTATTACGTCCCCGCGGTGAGAAGGCGGCTAAGCTTACTTTGTGTGTTATTTAGGGTGGGGGACAGTCACTGTGGTTCGAAGGGCATGATGACACATACGCAGACTTGAGCCCTTAAATTGCTCAGAGGCCGGTTTTATCTGTCAATCCTGTTACTCTTGATTAGATCCAATTTTTGTCTTCTCCATTCCCCAGGCATTTTGTGAGATATCTATCATGAATTTAGACTGTCTTTGTAACCATCAATCTAAAGAGGAAAAAAATGAGACATCATCTCTGCTCGACCTTCAACAGACTATTACGGTGAAGCAGCGACAGTGATGGTCTCATTACCGTAATGGATATTTAAGCTGAGAGTTTCCACATTTGTTCAACCTTTAGTTACATGTTCACTGTGATACAAGTTCCGATATTGCTCATTGTTTTAATTCTCAGGTCTATTAAGATGGCTGAATGAGAATTTGTAGATGGTGATGATTGGGATTGGGGGTGTGTGGGGAGTGGATTTAGAAATCATTCCCCATCTAAGTTTAAAGTTTGAATCTCCTGAAAGAATTAATTAAAGTCATTCCAAGAAGTCAACAAGTGTTCTTGGTTTCCCTCTTAGGTCTCATTTAGTCACTTAAAAATGTTTCCTAGTTAATATTTTAAAGTTCTTTGGAGATAGTTTCTAAGAGAGTAGATTCGTTGTATCTCTGAAACTCAGTCTTCTCTCTGTGTAGAGGAACTTTACTGACATTAACTGGAAGCCAAAGCGTTTGTTCTGACTTGTCAGCACCCTCATCTGGGCCTGCTCTGGCTGTTTGGGCAAACATCTGGAATTGCTTTCCCACCTGAGAGAGAGCCTGTGGCACCCTCTAGCGGCAGAGTTTCGTTAGGCTTTCTTTTGACACTAAATTGAAAGACAAACTCTTTAATAGCTTCACACCAGGCAAACAGGAACAACTTGGCCAGTTGTTGATCACTCCAACACTCTGAATCTTGGATCTCTTCTCTTTTTTGACAATTACGTGTTCGCATATCTAAAGTACTCGTCTTAGTGTTGATCTCAATCTATGTTGTCCTGGTCTCAAGCAAGAATAATGATTGCTAGCTACTTCTCTTTCTACACCACACTATGAGATTGCTCTGAGGATCAAAATAAAATAATGTGAAAAATGAATGAGCGAATGTATTAAGTTTATACAGGAAGTGCTCTCAGAGGAAAATAAGTGTATACCAGTTAAGTGTTCTTGAAGGGGGTGACTCAACTTTTTTTTTCTGGTCTTTGGGTCACACAGGGCAGCGCTAAGGGGTTACTTCTGGCTCTATGCTCAGAAATCGCTCCTGGCAGGTTCAGGGGACCATATGGGATGCCAGGATTTGAACCTCCGTCCTTCTGCATCCAAGGCAAATTCCTTCCCTCCATGCTATCTCTCAGGCCCCTCGACTTTTTTCTTATCTTCGATGAAAGATATTAGTAGTCAGATGGAATTCAGATTATCAAAATAACCAGTGGGGGATAGTGTGATATTAAATCAACCTTTTAATAATCTTATAAAGTCTCAAGTTAAATTTTTTCAGTAACAATAAATGTTATGCTACACACTCAGCCTATTCTTCTCAATGCATCTTTGATCAGCTGTATATACCCAACATCCAGCATTTCTTACTAACAAATGGGACTTGGCTTTATCCTCTATGAGGTGAGAATTGAACAGAAATCACATTAGGATAGCAGCAAAATTAAGAGTTATCTGAACACACTTTTCTTGGCTTCATCTTAGTATGTTAACTTCATACAAGTTTGATAAGTGTTGGTCCGAACAAAATTATTTCCTTGTCATAAGTTTCAACATGGCAGAACAGAGTGGTGTTCTCTGAGCAGTGCCCCTGTGGGTCTCTCCTTTAATAGTTCCCCAAGATGTTCTCTACAGACTGGGGTGCATTTGAAAGAGTTTCCATCATGCAGCATATTTACATCCCAGGTAACACCACTAAGGTTGTGTAGATGAAACAGTGGACAGTCTCACTGTGGCCTTGTGAATGCATGCATGGTCCCTCTGCCCCCCTGCACACCAGTGCTCCTTCCCACTCATCACAGTTTTCAGGTAGGTCTGTCTATCTTACCTATGCTCATCACCATGCTGCATGACTGTGGGCAAGTCATTTGTTTTGACTTTGAGTCCTTCATTTCTGATAAACACTTCAGAGGCTTGCCATGGAAATAGCATGAATTGATGCCGAAAGATATGACATAGACTCTATAATTTATGTGTGCTCCTTGGATGGCAATGGTTGCTGATTAATATCATAAGTTTATATGTAGCAATATTTTTTAAATAATAAAAATCTGTGAAGCAAGCAAATTGAACATTTTTATGTTAGATGTGCTCCCCCCATGGCCTCTCCTAGAGCTGAGCACCGAACATAGGGACTTATACATGCAAGGGCAATTGCTCTACTGCTGACCTGCATCACTGGCCCTAAATGTGCTTCTTTTATAATTGAGCACAATTGCTTATATCTAAATACTAGGGCTATCCCGTTTGCTTATCTACAAGTCAATAAGTTAATGTCAGACCTGCCTTTGTTCTCAGCCAGTCCTCGGGATAAATCTTAAAGTCACAGTAATGAGTAGGGAAGTTAAAACCAACCCATGATTCCTAAAGGCCAGACTTCAGCCTGTGTCCTTACTCTGGCTATTTCTCTAAACTAGGTTTACCAGATCTTCCTTAACTGCGTGCTTATCCATTCTCTGCCACAGGGTGGCGCTATAAAGCGATTTAATGCAGGTCCTAGTTTGCTTCAGATTACAAAATTCATTTCCTCTCCACAAAAAAAGAATGATTTAAATCAGCCAGTTTCAAGTAGGGGGAAATTAGGATTTTTTTCCTGTTGCTTTTTGTTTGGGGTGCACAGCTGGCAGTGCTCAGGGCTTACTCCTGGCGCTGGCTCAGGGATCACTCCTTGACCTTCTTGGGTAACCCTATGGGGTCTTAGGGATTGAACCCAGGTCAGCCTCTTGCAAGACACATGCTGAACTATCACTCCAACCCTGTTCTCCCTTAATATTTTCTGTTTCGGGGTCACACTTGGCTTAGCAGTTACTGCCAGCTCTGTACTCAGAAATTATCCCTGGCAAGCTCTGAGAACCATACAGGTTGTTAGAAATTGAACCTGGGTTGCAAGGCAAATGTCCTATTGACTGTGCTATCGCTCTTGCCCCTCTGTTCCCCCTTTTTTAACCACTTATCCTTTCTGCTTATAGTTCCTGAAGTCAGTATCATGAGGCTTTTGTCATCACTTCTTGATAAAAATGAGCAGAAGGAAGGGCACCGAATTTTGCCACTAATCTTCAGCCAGACATCACTAATTCTAAAAGACATTAGAAGGCACTAAGATGAATACAAATTTCAGAGTATGTTAAGGACAAAATAACCAATGTCGAGGAAATCATGTGGGATCATGGGGGCAGGAGAGAATTCAGCTAGTAACTTGTAGAAAATTGAGGAATACACCCTGAAATCAGAGAGTAGATGTGCCTCTTTGCAAGCAGCCAAGCATAGTTTCTGAGCCTCACAAGGAGTGATCCCTAAATGTAGAGTCAGGAGTAAGTGTGACCATTGTGAGATGTGGCCCAAAGGCAAAAAAAAGTCTTTGATAAATATGTACAGTATACACATTTATGTGAAAATACACATATGTATATGTATATATGTATACATAAACATATGCAAATATATGTCATGTGTACTTCTAATATCATTGCTTATTATATGTCATGTAAGACTATCAATATCTGCCAGCATATGCATTTTCTACATCTTCAATAATAGTAGAACAATATAACATGTTAATATTTTTTAAATACAAGCTAACCCTAAAATTCAACCTTTTCTTGTTATTCTGAAGGCAGCCTATTTTCTGAAGAAAAATGGAGGGTAAATGTCAGATGACTGAATCACAGAATACTGAAAAGGTTAAGGCAAAAGCAAAGAATTACAGATGGTTTTTTAGCCTGATCCATGACGATTAACAAACTTTTTGCTTTGAGATTGTTCGATGTCTTAGATAACAGACCTAAGGAATACTGTGAGTTATGTAAATATGTAATGTCCTGATGAGGCAATAATTCTCTTTGCCATTGAATAATTGTTTATATAGTATGTCATTTTTATGCCTTTGAGAAGCATGTATAAATACCATTATGATCCACTAGTACAGGATAAACTCACTGTCAAATGTTACCAATTATAAAAATGTCTGTCAGATAGTTGATCAGTGTTTCTTGTTCTTTGCTCAGTTTCTGGCAAAAATTTCTGCAAATGATTCTGAAGTGAAAGCCTTTTTTGGTTTTTGAATCGGTGTTTTTATCACATTTTCCCTGGAGAAATGTCAAAGCATCTGTGGAAGTTTTATGTCGATAGCTATAAACAGAGTAATGCGGAAGTGTAAGCAATCTCTCAGGATTTAAGAAAACGTGTGTTTGCCTTAATTATACCCCTGTTTTTCAGAGTTCCTGGTGTATTTTCCACCTTAGCTAGTTACATAGAAATTTGAGGACTCAGATCAAAAGTCATTGGTTTTCCACAATAACAGATCTTGAACTAACAAATGCAACCCCAGTTGCATTCCTGCCCAATCTTTTGCTCAGTTGGAAAGCTCATGAGCTAATTCCCTGAGTCAATAATGCTCATCCTTTGTGAGTCCACCTGTGCACCCTACATTAAAAGGTATTTCAAGCACTATTGTGGGGTGATCTGGGTAATCTGCAAGGCACCGTAAGGCCCAAGCAGCACAACATCTGGGCCCTTGCATTAAATTGCCAGCCTGGTTGGCTGAGAGTCACTAGGAATTGCCCCAGGTCCCCAAGCACCACTTGGGAACTGTCCCTTCCTTCACATTTTAAATAGGGCACAGACTACATATAAAGGAATTCCTGTTTGAAACTTTAGCATGACTGCAGAACCAAAAGGCATGCCTATTATGGAAAACAATAACTATGGAGGGATTCAGAAATCAGGGACACTGTATCCACACAGGACACACTGAAAACAGGGCTCTTGCATCAGATGTGTGTATACATGTATATTACTTCCTTAGCCTAATGCTTTACATTGGTCCTGAGAATTTTTCTATTTGGGAACTAGACCAGGGCTTCTAAACTTTTCCACTGGCAACTCCTTTTCATCAAATTTTTATGTAACCCCAGGCTTATAAAATAGGTATAAAAAGCAAACATTAATGATAATAAATCATAAAATCATTTTAAAACAAAATTTTCATGGTCTGCTTCCCTATATTTAGTTATGTGATTAGTAAATGGTGATCCTGGCCTACCATTTTAGAAGCTAGGGACAGACAGTGGGTAGGTGAGTGTGCTCACTTTGAAAGTACTGCCATGTAGGTCATTGTAATTGAAAGTTTGGTTTCTTTTTATTACTCACAGGACAATAAGACTTTATCATATTGGACGATGAACCCATTGGACAAATATAACCCAAATAAAGTCACCTTGGTTGCTCTTAGTCAATCTGTCCTCCACACAGAGATATGACATTGCACTTAGCACCCTTTCCTTAATCCCAGCTCTTCTTCTATATGACTGGAAGTTGTGATTACAAATATTGATAGTAATTTTGTCAGGCAATCCCAACTCTTGACATCATTTATACTACCTCCATCTTTCAGCACATTTATACAAGATAAACTTACTTTTGATTCTTTTATGTATATATGCATATATTATTTTATTTCCTTTAATTACTTTATGTATATATGCATACATATTACAATTCTTCTGAATCTAAACACTCTGTCACAGCTTTCTTGATTGATGCTCTAATCTGTAAAACTTTGGGTTTTCAAATATCACCCATTTTTCCCACCAAAAATTGAAATGAAAGCTCTCAAAGATAGGAGCACACTTAAACATGACTCGTCAAGAGCACATTAAGGCCAAACCATGAGATAGGCCAAGGTTTAGTTCTGGTTCTGATCTTTTATATGGAGGTTACTTAGTCTTTAAAAGCCTCTATATTCTCATTGTAAAATGAAGATAACAACAGTATGTATCTGAAACATCTATAAAGATCGAGTTAGATCAAATTATATGATGTTTAGAGAGCATTTATCACACTCATTTATCTCCTTGGTTAAAGTTCCTTGGGGTGAAAAGGTCATTTCCTTTTCCTCCTAATACCTGAAAAAGTTTTAAGCAGAGTGTAAATCCTGATCATTGACTTCATATGCCTAATAAAATTATGATGAACTTATGCAATCAAAGTAGTGAGAACAAGAGTGAGGACAAGACATTGGTAAACAGGTTCTTCATTTTGGTGGTGTTGGGATCACCATAAGGAATAGGCAAGACTTGGCCACAAAGGTATCAGACGTCCACAAATACCAGTTAGCTGTATATTCTAATTTGATTAGTAAAGCTTTTTAGATTTGAATGAATTTAAGTTGGAACAAAGACAGATTTTTCTGGTACCTTTGTATCTTTAGAGTGAAGTTAAAAGTTCACATTTGAAACTTCCCTTTATCAAATTTATAGCACTGGATGTTGACTGTCCTTGGATGTTCAGCTCAATCTTTATTCTTCTCATTTGGTTAGTTTAGCTCTGACCTCAGATCAGTAAGTAACAACTTCTTGGTGAATGCTCACTAATGTAAATTTGTGTTTTATGCATTTTTAGAGACAGAATATACTAAGTAACATATCAACACCTTCAAGTTTCTTCAATGATTTTTTTTACCCTTTTCAAAGTTGATGCCAAATGTGGAGATTCACTTGAAAAAAAAAAAAAAAAGAAAGAAACCTTGGAAGTGGCACAAAATTGTGCTATAATTGAATTAAATAACCAGAGTTGTTTATGACTTTAAAAGGTTGCAATAAAATACTCTTAATGTCAGTCATAGTAAAAAATAGCATAAAGAGATTTTTGAGAATAGCTGTCTTCAAAAGAAAGTAGGGTAAGTCAGTATCACATGTATGTGTACATGCAGAAGATATACACACTGTTATACTCACAGATCAACCGTATCATGATTTATATAGAGAATATACATTTTCAATGTCAGTGTAGTATCTTTAAAGAGGTATTTCAGAAATAATAATTTTTGTATTATTAAAAGTTTTTTAATGTAGGTACATGAGTAAATAGCAGTTTCTAGATGACCATCTAGTTTTTTATTTTGGTTTTTGGTCTTTGGACCACACTGGACAGTGCTCTGTGTTTAGAGATCACTCCTTGGTGGGGGAAGCTTGGGGGTCCAGGTAGGAATCAGACCCACATCAGTTGTATACAAATCAAGCATCTTATCACTGTATTATCACTGGAGCACAGTCATGGAATAGTTCTTTCCTTCTGGATTTCAGTGCTGGACACTGTCATTAAACAGGATTTTTCTAGAGCTAGCCAGAAAGTGCTTGAAATGACCATACAGAAGGACAGTGTGGTAAAATAGGGGAGAAATAAGAAGAGGTGAACAGAAGAAAACAGGCAGGGTGTGGGGAACAGATGCTTGGGCACATGGGTGGTATATATATCTGAATCCCAGAACCAACAGCACTTAGCAGAATGAGGCTCAAACAGTAAACTAACTGAAAGATTTGTCTGCCAAGGAGGCAGGGGAGAGAAAATGGGATCATTGGAGGAGGGAAGCGGGCACTGATGGTTGGAGTACTCCTGAAACTCATCTATGAATAACTTTGTCCTTCATAGTGCCTTAATTAAAAAAAAAATAGAAACAAGAAATGACCCTACAGCAGCGGGAAGGATTCAGAATGCCAAAGTGGGAGAGAATGGAGTGTCTGCCCATATTATATTGTCCCAGGCACAAACTATATGGTAGTCACAGTGACACAACACCCGTGAAAACAGATAGGAAACACACATCAAATAATTGAGCCTGATTTTCATCATAATCCATAACTTGAACAATAGAATTTTAATCACAAATTTACACAGTAGGGTTCTGGGTACCCAAGTCACCTTTAAACTTTTTCTTGCTTAAAATATGGTCACATTGGCAGTTTTTAAAAAAAGGTCAAAAAATAATATGGTTTCTGGCAACTAAATGTAAAATCTTAAGAAAGTCTTTGCATCATCTCTTGATTTCCTCTGGGTTTGCTTCCACTGAGAGTCTCTCCCCAAGTTTTCTAATAAGTTCTGCTAAATCTTCTGAATTCTGAGTTTTTTCTTCAAGGAGTTCATAGCGGAGACTTGAGATGTCCTGTTTAATTTCCTTTAGTTCCCCTTTGGTAAAACAGAAATGATAAGAAGTCAAGCACAAATGTATAATACAGAGAAAAACGAGGGATAATGGGTAGATCGAAATCACTCATAGTTCCATACTCACCTGTAGTTTAGATTCTATCAAAAGAATAACTTCCTAAGGGAGAAATTTCTATTTTCTTAGCTGAATTGTTGCCAGACACCGCAGGGTTTGGGCCAGTGCTCCTTTCTTCCCTTGCCCATTTCCTTCTTCATTCAATCTCCCCACACAAACAGTAGTAGCTTATCTAGCAAACAGAAATCTCTCCACCACCCGTTTTCCCCAGAATTTTATGGTATTGGTAGTCTCAAGTGTCTTTTTCTCCCTTTGGCATGATACTCATCCTTTTCATGTCCCTCTTTTCATCTCTCTTTCTCTTTCTCTCTTTCTCTCTCTCTCTCTTTCTCTCTCTCTCTCTCCTGCTCAAGCCTCATGTCCTAGCACTTGTACATTAAGGGGATGAACTGTCCTTTATTTAAACTCACCTTCATTTACTTCATCACTCTCCTTGTCTATCTGGGCTTTTAGTACATATCTTTTAATGAGTCTCTTCATTATTTTCTAGGGAGAGAAAGAATAAAATTATTTCAATTTTTTGTTCATGACAGCTGTGTCATTCAAAATAGGTTTCTAAGACTATTTTCCTTTAGAGGTGATGATGGTTGTTAAAGGTTATTATGATTTACCTGACAGAAAGTACTCTCTCCAAC
>PVKC010037182.1:0-13050 GCA_004027635.1 Crocidura indochinensis
AGAAAGAAAGAAAGAAAGAAAGAAAGAAAGAAAGAAAGAAAGAAAGAAAGAAAGAAAGAAAGAAAGAAAGAAAGAAAGAGAGAAAGAAACAATGTAGCTAAACTTTTCCAGAGACTTTCACCAGAAAGAACCTGTATCTACAGACCACATTTATAGTATCCCGAGGCTTCCATTTTTTCATACATTTTATCTCATAAAAGTTAGGAAGCTTACTTTTGTTTCACAAATGTGCCACACACACACAATTTTTCTATTACTTTATGAGTAGTTTTTTAAGAACACTTGACAACTTCAGAGAAATAAAACAGCCCTGACTCAGTTTCTTGAACAATGTGCTGGGAACAACTATGAGAGAAGTTTGCAATGTCCAGGTCCCACACTGGGTCTGTCCTTGAAGGGTCATGGACAGAATTAAGGTTAGTGAATCTTTTTCTTGACCACTAGGTTAGAAAGAGTAAAGGCGTAGAGTTTCTGAACTGATTAAGAGTGGTTAATAATTTGCTAAGGTTGGGGCCTGGGAGATAGCATGGAGGTAAGGCGTTTGCCTTTCATGCAAAAGGTCATCGGTTCGAATCCCGGTGCCCCATATGGTCCCCCGTGCCTTCCAGGAGCAATTTCTGAGCATGGAGCCAGGAGTAACCCCTGAGCACTGCCGGGTGTGACCCAAAAACCACAAAAAAAAAAATAATAATTTGCTAAGGTTATAAAAAAAAAAAAGAATGAGAGTCTGATTCAAAGAATGATGAGAAAGAACTCAGTGTGAGAATTTTAAGCATGAGTTTCTTGAATAATTCGCAAAAAACTTCCCATAGTGGAAGGCATCTGTTTTTGTTCCATGGGAAAGTGTCTCAAGACCTCTGCTCGGTGCAAGACAGTCTCCTGCCTGAGTTAATATTAAGTAGTTCTTGCTGACAATAGTCAATCTCGTCCCCCCAACCTTATCACTGATCAATAGGTAAAACTATAAAGCATTGATTAATATGTGAAAAATGTTCAGACTCATCACCTCTACTTCATTCACTAAATATTATCCAGCTGAATTGATAAGCAATATACTACCACTAAATTTCTTATATGCTATTCTCAACAAATCTTTTAATGATGGTAGTACATTCAAAAAAATCTTCATTTGGGGAAACTTTTAAAAAAATACAGAATATAAGTTAAAAGGAAAGAAAATATTTGATTTTATTGTTAAAATTTGTGTAGGTTGGAAAGCTAATATAGGATTTATGGCAATTTGCCTTGCATGCTGCCGAGCCAAGGTCTATTCCCAGCACCACCAGGGGTACACTTGACCACAGAGCCAGGAATAGTTCTTGAGTACCTCTGGGTGTGACCCCCTACTCCAAAATATGTGTTGTGCACTACAATGTTAAAAAGGTGAAAATGCAAATTAAACAGATAATGGGCTAATATATATAATATAAAAAGCTTTCATTTTAAAAGAAGAATAGCAATAATAAAGAACAGTGACTCAAGGATCAAATAAATAATTGAAAGGGAAATGCAAATGGAAAATAAACTCATAAAAATCTATTCAATTTCACTTCAGAAGAGTAGCACAAGCTACTCCAGAATACAAAGACAGCTCAAACTGGTAAAAAGCACACCACTTATCTGATAAAGGATTAATATCCAAAACATATAAATCACTGGTAGAATTTTAAAGAAAAAATATCCAATCCAGGGGGCGGAGCTTTGGTAAAAGGGGTAAGATGTTTGCCTTGCAAGCACTGACACAGAATGGACTGTGGTTCAATCCCCGAGGTCCCAGGAGTGATTTCTGAGCGCGTAGCCAGGAATAACCCCTTGAGAATCACTAGGTGTGGCCCACAAAAGCAAATATATATATATATATATATATATATATATAATTCAAATCAAAAAATGGGGAGAAGAGATGAGTAAAACATACTCAATGAAGAAATACAAATGTCTAAAAGACATGAAAAAATGCTCTATGTTACTAATCATCAGGGAAAAGCAAAAACAATGAGCTATCAGCTCACACCAGAAAGACTGAAACTCAACAAAAGGAAAAAAATTACCCATGTTGGCTAGGATATAGAGTCAAAAAGAACTCTCATTCACTGTTGATGAAAATTTCAATCTATGGTAAACATACTACTTGGCCATATAAGAAAAAATGAAGTCATGTAGTGTGTTGTTACATGAATTGATCTGGAGAGTTATCAAAGGGTGAGGGACAAACACTGAATGATCTTGTAGAATATATAGAAACTTTGTAGGGTTATACAAATGCCCTAAGGTGATAGCAAAAAAGAATAGAAAACTCTAAGACTATGGTGTTGGAAAAGAGCAGGGGTGGGGCACTGAGTGGGAGGAAAACTGGGGGTATTAGTGTAAGGAATTGACACTAATTTACCTATTACACATTTGCCTATTACCTATTTACTTATTACACAAGTAAATAGTTGTCAGAATATTGTGTGCCTTAATAATAAATGACTTTGAAACTGTAATTCTGGTGATTTAATTTAATATGTTCATTAATAAAGATTATAATAAAGATTGTGGGTGTTCATTAATAAACACCCATGCCCCCCCAAAAAAACCAAGTAGACCAATTATCAGAAAAAACATATTCTGTTGTTTAAATAAAACTTCATGTAGGGGCCCGTGAGATAACATGGAGGTAAGGATTTTGCCTTTCATGCAAAAGGTCATCGGTTCGAATCCCGGTGCCCCATATGGTCCCCAGTGCCTGCCAGGAGCAATTTCTGAGCATGGATCCAGGATTAACCCCTGAGCACTGCCGGGTGTGACCCAAAAACCAAAAAAAAAAAAAATTCATGCCAAAAAAAATTACAAGCTAAGTTTTATCAGACAAGTTTTACTAGACAAAACAAACAAAACTAAGTCATTCATTATACCCTAACAGATATAAGTATAGTTTTATGAATGAATTTTATTAAACTCTCAAACAAAAGACTCAAAGCAGGTGAGACAGTCAAAGTTGGAGTCAAAGTTAGAAAATTCTATGCTGGTTTCTGAGGCCATCCTTGGAAATGGATGTTTGTCCTAGGGCAAAACAGAAAAATGCCTGCTCTTCATCCAGCAATCTCACTTGTAGAAATTGGAATCTCAGGCATTGGAATTTTTCACAAGAATATTTCTGTGCTACAGTTTGTGGTAGCACTAAATTAGAGAAAGTCCTGATGAAAATGAGCGAAAAGCCCTGACAAATCATACATTGGGATATTCTCAATTACTTTTAATAAATATTGATTTTGTTTCCACTGATTCACTGGGAAAGCATATACTACAAGATTGTTTTAAAAGTCATAATGTGGGGCCAGAGTAATAGTACAGCGGTAGACTGCTTGCCTTGCACACTGCTGACCTGGGATGGACCTAGGTTCGATCTCCAGCATCCCATATGGTCCCCCGAGCCTGCCAGGAGTGATTTCTGAGCCCAGAGTCAGTAGTAACCCATGAGTGCCACTGGGTGTGGTCCAAAAATCAATAAATAAATAAACACATAAATAAATAAGTCATAATGTAATATGCCTATCTGTGCTTTAACTTATAGCCTTGTATATATTTTTGTAAATATGACTAATAGAATGGCAGACTATTCAACAAATTGTTGGAACACAACAAAAAAAGTAAATGTCTGTTAGTCATAGTAGATAGAAACCTTTTTTTTATATTTTCTGTTTTCCTTTAATTTACTATAATGTAAAAATACAGACTTAAAGAAAAAATGAAAATTTAGAGTCCTCAATGCTTTTGTTTTGCTTCATTTCTACTTTTATAAAAGTGACTCATTAATGTTTGTTGAGTATAAGTGCAAAGAAAATATCAGTCATTCTAGAACAACTGTCTTCTAAGCTTAGAAATTAAACCACAAATTGTTCAGGAAAAGCTCTTATTTTTTTTTCTACAATGATTTAGCTGTTAATTATTTGGGCATGTGTTTTAAACCTATGACTGATGATGCCCTGGAGGTTTTTATTTCTTTCTTATTATTTTTTTTTAGTTTGGGAGACATTTGTTTTAAATTTTTACAATTTAACAAAATACATTTGATCCATAGAAGAAACTACTCTGGCTGGAATACCTCTTACTACATTAAGGTCACATATCAAATAACTATTTAAATTAGAACCAGAAACTTATTCCTTCCTGTTTCTGGAAATTCTTTCAAATGTTATCTCAGGATAAATAAACTCTAAATAAATTCAAGATAACTTATAAACTGGGCTTCCATTTCAGAAGCATACATGTATGCGCTAGATCTTGACTTTTGAAAAATAGTTTGTGAAAAATGACATTGTTATCCTTTATGAAGACAACAATGTCTTTATGGCTCTAAATTGCTACTTTATATCATATTTAAACTCACAATTTTGGCACTTTATTTGTATGCTTAAAAGTGTTTACTTAACTATATGTATAATTATGTAATAGATATGATTTTCTTAAATATACAGTATAAGCATGCCTATTCACAAGCATTATGTATCTATACATACACATTTATATATTTGCATATGTATATTTGTGATTAGTTTGGAGTTTGTTATTTTTTATTTCATAAGAAACCTTTGCTGAAAAATTAACTTGTAATGGTTCATACATAAAAAACAACTAGATTAAAAACAATGAACAGCTACAAATAAGCAAATTAGTCAATGGGTCTATTTAACTTTCTGCTTTCTTGTTTACTAAAATAATCACCTTATCAAAAGATAAGATAATTTTACAACTTAAAATATTGTATATATTCAAACAATCAAAGATTTTAGCCTTCAATTTATCTGTAAAAAGCTGACTTGAACTTAGAAATATCCTAAAAAGACTTCAACTACTAATAATTAAGATGTGTTTTGCTTAGTGAGCTAAAAATTAGAAATCATAAAATATTTATAGTGATATATTGATACATGGCGTCTTATAGAGTCAGGAGGGAAAAAAAGAAGAAAAAGGAAGAGAGATTTCTAGGTGGAAATAAACTCCAAACCTATATTTTTCAAGTTCCCTGACTCTACTAGAATCTATTATGAGGTTCCAAAGTAAAGCCGTATCTGCTCACTGTCAGCACTCAAAATATAATAGTGCATAGTGTTATCAATATTAGTATCAATAGGTAGAATTTGTATAATAATTATTTAAATACTACTATTCAAGAGAGCACCAATTTGATTACTATTCAAGATTTTCTTGAGTTATGCTGAAAAGAAATATTTAAACACTTAATTTATACTTTTAAATATATAGCTTAATGAAAAAAAAGCAATTTGTAGATTGTTGGGGGATATTTCATATTACATGGTGTTGTGTTTTAATCTAAGGAAGATCTCTGGGAAGTTTAGTCCCAACTAAAACAGATGTTTCATGCTTGTCTGATATGCATAAATTTCTAGACTAATACATTCTTAGTTTCCAACCCCAAATAATTCCTGTTGTTATATCCAATCCCATTCATTGAAAATTTGTAACTTCATGAAAAAAGATCAACAATTTTGAAAAATTTGAAATCATTTAAATATACATTTACACACATACAATTTAATCAGAAAACATAATACTTGTTTGTTTTTAATAATGTTGTTATGCAAAATAGAAAAGAAATACAACTGTATTAAAAACTTCCAGTGATTTTATTTTTTACAAAACAAATCTGAAAATTTGTATGGAATCAAAAAATTTCCCCCGAGGGAAAAAAGAACAAAAAAGGGATTATTAAAAACAGGTATCATGACCTCTGGCCAAAAACTGTATTAAGACGTAATAAGAACCAAAACAGAAATAAGAACCAAATCTGATTCTGACAGACACAGAGCACTAGAAGTAGTTTCAGAGCCCAGCATACATGAGTATCACATTTACTACAAAGGAGCTAAGAGCACAATGAAGCCTAAATTGTCTCTTTAAAATAGGTATTGGCAAAACTTGATATCCCCATATTATTTTATACTATGCTGAAAAAAAAGTAGTTCAAACTAGATTACATAGAATATTAAATCTCTTGTCACAAATACATAGTTACAAATATTACTCCTTGATAGCAGCATTCACATTTTCTTTGTGAATCTGATCGCAACAGTGAAAGAAACCATCATCAAAATGAAAAGACTTGCTGAATAAAAGATATTTGCAAATCACACATCTGATAAGGTATGACTACCCAAAAACATAAAAAATAGAACCTGTGGAACCTCACAACAGCAACAAAATATGATTTAGAACATGGACAGAGGTTCATGGGGGATAGCTCAAAGGGCTGGGGCACATGCCTTGAACATGGAACCCATGAGTTTGAAATACATCAGATAACCTTTGGAGCACTATCAGGCCGTAGACCCATACAACAAGTTCATTATTACCAGTAGTGGACACCAGAGCCCATGAACACTGCTTGATAGCATACCCAAATTAAAAAGAATTAATGATAATAGTAATAATGATGATGATGATAATAATAATAATAATAAAGGTACTACAGAGTGCAGGTTGCCTGTCTTGCATATAGCTGACCTGGGTTTAATCCCCAACTCACAATATGGTCTGTTGAGCACCACTAGGAGTCACCCTTGAGCAGAGAGCCAGGATTAAACCCGAGAATCACTGGGTGTGACCCCAATACCAAAAAATAAATAAATAAATAAACATTAACAAAAATTAAATGGAGGATATGAAAAATGTTTCTCCAAATATATGGATATAAATTGTTAATTATAAAGGAAGATGTTTATCATTCCTTATTTATAGGAAGAAGCAAATCAAAATCGGTGACACAAATGAGATATTGACTAAAAATTGGTGAGATGCTGTTTGCTCTATAAGAGATAAGAGAAAATACTGAGAAGTTGGGGAGGGAAAGGAGCCTTGTACATACTGGGTGGGAAAGTAAACATGAAGTGACGATGGAAACTTATATAGAGGTCAAAAGGTAATCATAGATACAACATATGATGCAGAATTATGCTTCTAGGTATTCACTACCAATAAAAATCAAAAAGATGAAATATTTCTATTTGCTAAAATAAAATGAACTTAAGGTTTAAACTATTGTTTTGTGTTTGAAAAGATCACACCGATCAACTTATACTATAATACTTCAACATTAGTGAAAGTGGGAAGATAATTTTTCCTCTTTTAAATTTGAAGTCAATGGTTTCCCTTATTCAAGTTTAATGAAAAGATGTGTATAGACTAGAATCTTTTATTAGCAGTATGCTTTCAGTCTTCTAAAAACTTCACTTTTTTTTTTTTTTGTTTAGCTACAGCAAAAAAAAATCTAATATTGGTATAAAAGTGAAATATAATTACTTTATTTTCTGGTATATAAGATGACTTTTGAAAAAAAAAGTCAGCCGAAAATCGGGATCGTCTTATACGCCGAGTATATCCCGAAAAATATTTCAATATGCTGCTAAACGAAAATTGTCTGAATATTGCCACAGAACGAATTTAACAACTCGATCTTGCACCAATAACTGCAAGGCTGCTCAGACTGCTTCTCTAACTCAGCCAATCCAAGCAGGCTTTTTATGCATGCAAATTAGACAATGTTCTGGACCCAGATCTACACTGTAAAATGCCTGCTCAGATTGGCAGAGTCAGAGAGGAAGTCTATTACAGTATAACCTTTGGACCTTTGCTTGTTGTGATTGGCTCACTGTGGTAAGTACAGTTGTAGTACAGGAACGTTCTGTCTGATACAGCAAATATAGGCCTTAACCTATGTTTTAACTGCAAAATTAGGGGGTTGTCTTATATGCCGGCAAATACGGTAACCAGACAGTGAATCAGGAAGAGTTTATTAGTGAAACCAAAGAATAAATTCAGAGAATTAAACTCATATAATTTGTTCATTTAATGTGAAACCATGGTATATATACAGAGTTGATAGAGACATATTGTTTTCTATAATTTATTTAACATTCGGAAGGGACAGTTAAACTAAAGTCAGATCAAGCAGCTTTACAATAGCTTTACTATTTACTTTACAATAAAACTTCAGTAGAAAGCATGTATGTCTTTACATTTTTTTAGTAAAAAGTACTAATTAGGCGCATATCAAACCTTAACGTTACACTGATTTTCTAAAATTGTCCTTTAGTTATAAAAAGTAGAAATCTGTCACTTAAATTATGTAAATTATAAAATTTCTCTTACTTGGCCTTCAGCGTAAATTTTGTTCTTTATCACTAAGGATAGGGTTTATTTGGAGATATTCATGGAGAGAGTCATGGGAAAGGGGCACACCCACCAGTGCTAAAGGCTTACTCTCTTTTTTTTTTTAAATATGGAACTCTTCACGAATTTGCGTGTCATCCTTGCGCAGGGGCCAGGCTAATCTTCTCTGTATCGTTCCAATTTTAGTATATGTGCTGCCGAAGCGAGCACTAAAGGCTTACTCTTGACTCTGCACTCAGTGATTACTTCTGTGGTACTCAGTAGACCAGAGGTCCTCAAACATTTTTTGTTTTGTTTTGGTTTTGTTTTTGGGTCGCACCCGGCAGTGCTCAGGGGTTACTCCTGGCTCCATGCTCAGAAATTGCTCCTGGCAGGCACGGGGGACCATATGGGGCACTGGGATTCGAACCGATGACCTTTTGCATGAAAGGCAAACGCCTAACCTCAATGCTATCTCCCGGCCCGGTCCTCAAACTTTTTAAACCTGGGGTCAGTTCACTGTCCCTCAGGCCATTGGAGGGCTGGACTATAGTAAAAACAAAACTTAGGGACAAATTCCTATGTACACTGCATATATCTCATTTTGATGTGAAGAAACAAAACAGGAACAAATACAATATGTGGCCTTCGAGCCATAGTTGAGTAGACCGTATGATCATACCTGGAGGGAATAAATCCAGGTAGGTCATGTGCAAAGCAAATGCTTTTTTAACAGCATTTTTAATGCTATTCTATGTTTTTCTAATCATCCAATAGTCGTACTTGATCTTCTTTGAACAAAATTTTAAGCCTGCTATAGATATTTTATTAAAGTTCTACAACATTCTGATAAGTTAGGCACAATTTCTATAATTTTTTTTCACTTTTGGTGTTTGGGTCATGCCCAGCGGCACTCAGGAGTTACTCCTGACTCTGCACTCAGAAGTCGCTCCTGGCATGCTTAGGGAACCAAATGAGATTCTGGGATTCGAACCGGTTCCATCTACTGTTGGCCATGTGCAAGGTAAATTCCTTGCCCCTGCCCTATCACTCTCAATTTCTATAATTTTTAAAATAAAATTTAAACATAAAGCAATGGATTCATATATGATAAAGCATTTCTTGTGAGTGGTGGAGACATAGAATAGAGCCTTTAATTATTAGACTATAAGATTCAAATGAAAGATTTGAAGAAATAAAAACATTTAACCTCTTTAGTGAAATTGTTTCTAACCTTTTTCAGGCAGCTTAATAGAGGAAGAGCTGTTATTACATTACTTGGTGAACTAAAATAATCACTAGTTCTAGTTTTGTTTGGTTGGTTTTGGGGCTATACCTTAGCAGTGCTCTGGGCTTCCTTTCAGGTGTATGGTCAAGGATCAATCTTGACTGATTTAAGGGACCATAATGGGTGCTTGCTATTGAATCTAGGTTGGTCAAAAGTAAGACAAGTGCCCTATCAAACAGGCGTGCCTCCTCCAGTGCCAGCCAAGAGCCAAATATTGACCTTAGTAGTTACCTCTGACCAAATTCCCAGTTTCTATCGCAGGGTATTTACAAATGGGGAACAATTCCTGGTTGTAGTTTGAGGGAGATGTGATGATGGAAGTAGAGCCAGAGAGATATGATACTGCATTTTGAAGATAACATATATGGCTCCAGTTTCAGATTAGAAAAGTAAAGGAAATTAGTTCTTTCCCTTAGAGCCCCAGGAAAAGAAAGTCTATCTGAGCATACTCTGACTTTGATTCAATAAGTCCCGTGTTGCTAGATTTTAACCCACACACCTCTGAGATAATATATTAGAGTATTATTCTAACAGTTAAAATTTTATAATATCAGTAGAAAATGAATAGGCAAGATATAGAAACAACATGCAAAACAATAATTCTAACTCAAAAATAACTATGGAATTCTTTAAAGGTTTCTACTTAGGAACTTGTTTTCACCTGTCACCTGCTATATATGTAGATACCATAGGCACCCAAATCTAAAAATTGGACAATAATTCAAGTTCAACTTTAAACAAAAATCTTAGTTGTGTGACTCCATATAGGTTAGTAATCTACAATCTAAGAAGCTAGAGGCTCAAGTAATAAAGATTCAATTAAAAGATTCCCTGCTAATAATCTGTGTTTTCTTAACACATTTGGTATACCAGGAGAGAGAGAATTCTATAGACCATGAGTTACTCAAATTTCAATGGAAATATTAGGTCAGATGAGTCCGATGGACATTAAGTCACTTTAATTTCATTTTGCTTGAATGTTAATTATGTAAACATTTTATAAATATAACTAATACCATTGATAGAACAAAAATAGTTACTTCCATATACTAGCACTGGAAATTAAAAAATAGAAAGTGAATTTTAATTAAATTAATTTATGAATTTTAATCAGGTGTATTTTAATCAAGTTAATTATATAGCTTGAATTCAATAAGTAATAGGAAAATAGCCTGATTAGACATTATACCAGTGACAGTAATAAAACAGGCATGCAATCAGTTGTACAGGGTTGTTTGCTTACACTAAGAATATAAAGAGGTGAGTATTAATTCTCTTTTTTCCAAGGTTCTCCCTCCAGTTTCTAGTACTTTATTTTATTTCTTCCTACTGCAGGTAGGAAACAGTGAGCAGCAAATTTCAATCAAAGATTTGTTATTTATGTGTCTTGTGAAAGTCAAATGTAGTATGAAAAATCACCTTTTGCAATGGTGGCCAAATATTATATTCACATCACAGCATAGAAGCACATAGATCAAATTTGTACCCAAACATCATATACTCATATACATAGTGAGAATCTAGGCAAAATGGAGAGACATATATAATAGGTTGCTATAGATTGGGATGAAAGGACCTCATTATCTAAATCTTGGGGTACATCAGGTTCACATTCCTCTCTTTTTTTCTCCTCTTCTTTTTTTTTTTTTGTGGTTTTTGGGTCACGCCCGGCAGTGCTCAGGGGTTACTCCTGGCTCCATGCTCAGAAATTGCTCCTGGCAGGCACAGGGGACCATACGGGGCACCGGAATTCGAACTGATGACCTTTTGCATGAAAGGCAAACGCCTTACTTCCATGCTATCTCCTGGGCCCCTTTTTCTCCTCTTCTTTCCTCACTAATGAAGTGATGAAGTGGTTTCTGGTGATCAGAGGTTATGCTTGGAAAAGATGACCCACTGATAGAAATGTCCTACCTCTATAGCACACCTTCTTTTTTGACAGAATCACAGACAAATATACCTGGACAGAGTAATATCATGTTAGTCTCCTGAGCTTATTTGGAATTTATGTGTTTCTTGAACTGATATAATATAGGGCCAGGGCACATTAATTTGAAGAGATAAAATTAGTCACTCAGGAAAATTGAATTCATAGTTTTTATTTTTTGTGACACTTTCAAATTTTAGTATATCACAAATATTTTGTAACCAGGGATATTATGAATATTCGGTATCTTGATTTATCTATTACCTTTTTCCTTTATATTTTTGAGATAAAATCATTACCTATCACTATATATATACATAAACAATTTAATGAGTTTGTATGTAAGCATATATCCACAAATAGTCATCACACTGAGGCAAACAATAAACTCAGGACTTGTTTATATTCCTCTGTGATTCTTTTGTTGCTTTTCCGTTTTGTTTTGTTTTGTTTTTGTTTTGGGGCCACACCTGTTGGCTTCAAGGGTTACTCCTGGCTCTGCGCTAGGAAATCGCTCATGGGAGGCTTGGAGAACCATATGGGATGGCAAGAATCAAACCCAGGGTCATTCTGGATTGGCCAAATGCAAGGTCAGCACCCTACCACTGTGCTATCTCTCTGGTCCCACTTTGGTGCTTTGTTATGCAAACATTTAAACCTTTACTATGAGGGTAGATTTTACATTAAGTGTAAACATGTTATTATTAATTAGAGGCATCATGTGCATCTTTGGACCACGTTCATGCAATTGAATAACTTGTAGTTCTCCTCGGACCACCACTCATTCATTCCCTGCTTCAGTGAGCGTGGCTATGCTAAAAAACATAAGTGAATCAAACAGCATTCTCTTTCTGTGTCTGGATTATTTCACGTAAGTATAATATCCTTCAGGTTTAGTCATGTTGTTTCAAATGAATAACAAGAGTGGTTGAGGACTTGGAGAAACTAAAGCATTTATACATAGTTTCTGGGAGTTAGAAAGTGAGACAGACAACAGTATGGTGAGTCTGCAAAAAATTAGAAATAGAACTTCTGTATAGTAGTCTTACTTTGGGTTATTTATCCACAGGAACTAAAATCAAGATCTCAAACACATATATGTCTACTTCAAGAACCATAGCTAAGAAATGTAAACAACCCAATTGTCTATCAACATACTAATAAAGAAAAATTATAAATGTTCACATATGGAATATTATTAACTCCTTTTTATTCCATATTAATATGACACTGTGTACTTGTATTTATTGAAAGCACTCCAGGAATGCTGTCTGTGTCTAAAAATTTTTTGTTCACTAGATATTTAAGCCAAAAAAAACTGTGGAAAATTTATCTTTGTTGAAACTATGGATCTGTACATATTTCATAAATAAATCTAATATTCAGAGCACTCAGATTCTCTTTTCGTGTAAGCCAACAAGATAGTGCTGCAAGACACCATCTCTGGATAAATGTGATCAGACTAGAACTGTATGTGACTTTAAAGTCAGTCAAAAAGTAGGAAAATGGATGCATATGAATTTGGCTTTTATTCTCTTGGCAATAGACTGTAAATGAACAGTCAGTCATTTGTTTAGAAGTGGGAACAACGTGGAAAAGAGAAAGAGCTCACTAAATAGCAGTGAACAGGAGTAAACAGAACCCAGGTGAACATAAGCCAAAATAGCTCTCAAAGAAAAAAAAA
>PVKC010037183.1:0-13038 GCA_004027635.1 Crocidura indochinensis
GGCGGCACAGTGCCATCCTAGCACGCTCTGTTCCCCACGCGTCTGGTCCCTGAGGCGCGGGCCCAACAGATGGCGGCCCTGGCAGAAGGCCGCAGTGCCCCTGGCCCACGCGTGGGGGTGCTCTGCCCACGGGGAGGCTGGCAGCTGCAATGGAGATTCAGGGGGGATGTGAGAGGCAGCACCCTCAAGGGGCGTGAGGGTTTGTGAGTGCTGCCGCTGATCCCCCACCCTAACCTGCATGGCCATGCTCCCCGCACTTACATCTTCTGATGCCAGTGACTCCACCTCACAAAGTTTAGTTCCTCTGTAGCCCCACATGCCAGATTCCTGGACCAGGGAATCTGGGGTGCCTCAACTGCTGTCCTCTCCTTCCGCTCAGGTGTAATCACAGTGACACCCTAGTTCCAAGCACTCTGTCCTAGCACCATCACTGAGCTCTGTTACCCTGGCCCCTCCTGGTTTATAAAATCAAGATATGAAACAAGGGTAAAGGCCTTGTGGGGGGGAGTCTGCTGGATGACACTTTTAGGGGGGAGTCTGGGCCACACCTAGCGATGCTCAGGGGTTACTCCTAGCTCTGCACTCAGGAATCACTTCCAGTGGTCAGTGGGGGACCATATGGGATGCTGAGGATCAAACAAGGCCAGCACCCTTCCTGCTGGACCAAGGCTCTGGTCCCTTGATGATGCTCTTTGGAGGAAGAAAGCAAGCAGAACTGGGGTACAACTGCCTTGACTGGCAGCTCTTGACCCCCAGGAAGTCTCCAGGGACAGGACTGTGTCCAGTGCAAACAAGCAAGAGTCCCTCTTGCAAGCAGTAGTCCCAGACCCCTGAGCCAGGTACAAAGATCAGCAACTTTCCCTGGCACTGCTGCCAGCCCGGGCATGCAGCCGGCATCCCCAGCTGGTGACCATCTGCTGGGGAAGCTGGCATCAGGAAGGCAAAGGAGGCGCCTGTCAGGCACAAAAGGACGAAAGGACGGGAGATAAGGGAGGGACGCAGGCAATGGCGAGCAGGGCCCAGAAAGGTGGGGTGCAGTCCAGGGCCCTCTCAAGTCTAACTCCTTGTTTTCAATCTCTGAGGTGCTGATCAGTCCTGGGACGAAGGTCACTCTCTTTGGGATTTGTCAGGCTGGACCTTAGGGCAGTGACCCTCTGGTCTAGAAAACAAGGAGAGGGTGACAATGTGTCAGGAAGACTGAGGACAGACTAGTGCTGAGCTGGACTGGGCAGAAACACTCTGCAGCTCTGGGATAGGCAGAGACCAGGAGGAGGAAGAGCTGATACGTCAACAGCCTTCTCCAGTCCTGCCTCTAGGGAGGTGCCAGGGGAGGGGCTGAGGAAAGAGGGGCTACATATGGAGGTTCAGGGGCTGGGTGTGAGGGTGCAGCTCCCTCCTGAAGAAGCCAATGCCCTGAGCCCAAATCCTTCACTTTGCCATCCATGGCCACTTTTGCATTTCCTCCCCCCCCTTTTTTTGTGGTTTTTGGGTCACACCCGGCAGTACTCAGGGGTTACTCCTGGCTCCATGCTCAGAAATTCCTCCTGGCAGGCACGGGGGACCATATGGGGCACCGGGATTCGAACTGATGACCTTTTTGCATGAAAGGCAAATGCCTTACATCTATGCTATCTCCCGGGCCCCTGCATTTCCTCCCTTTAGTCAGGGACTAGGAAGGACCCTTTTGACAGCAGGGGGAGGTGGGGACCCTCAGTCAGCATTTAAGGCAGGGGTCCTCAAACTTTTCAAACAGGGGGCCAATTCACTGATCCTCAGACCATTGGAGGACAGGATTTAAGTTTAAAAATCTATAAACAGGGGGCCGGGTGGTGGAGGTAAGTTGCCTGCCTTGCCTGCACTAACCTAGGATGGACTGCAGTTCGATCCCCCGGTTCCCCATATGGTCCCCCGTGCCTGCCAGGAGCGACTTCTGAGTGAATAGCCAGGAGTAACCCCTGAGCATCACCGGGTGTGCGGGTGTGGCCCAAAAACCAAAAAAAAAAAAAATCTATAAACAATAGTGATTTGAGGACCATAATTTGAGGACCCCTGCCCAAGATTGAGATGGAGAAAGTATCTTACAGAGAGAAAGTACTTACAGAGAAAGTAAGTTTTCTGGGGTTACATATGATAGTTTGTGTTCAACTCTGTGCCTCCTGGGAGGAGAGAAATGAAGTTGCAAAAAAAAAAAAAAAAAAGGGTTCCTATGTGTAGGGCCCAAGGGGCAATGAGAGAGGGACCCCCTAGGGGGCACAAACTGGGATGGAGTATTGGGGTCCTTTGGACATACCCTGACCTGCTCTACCCCATGGCCATGCACGCTTTCCTTCAGAGCACAGATGGCAGGCCTGGCACTGGGCAGAGTCCAGATACACCCACACTGCAATCTTCCAGCCTGTGCCCTCTTGGCCGAAGAACACCCTAGAACTATGGAGAACCCCAGTTCAATATTCCCCATACACAGATATGAACCCTTCTCCCACATGCTTAGGGCTCTGCTTACAGTGGGGTTCACCTTTGTGTTCCGTTTCAAGGTGGCCAAGTGACAGAGACTGGTCAGTGGGCACACAGTCCCCTCCAGGGTCAGGGACCAGCAGAGGTGAGGGGTCCCCATGCAGCAGTCTGTCCTGGGGGTGGTGACAGAAGTCTTGCAGCCTCTGGATCCAGCCACACAGGAGGGGGCTGGTTTATTCTGAGTCACAGGTTTGCCTCTGAGTTCCATGACCACCTGAATCCTCTTGCTCACCTGAGCCCAGCCAATTCCTGTCTGACCCTGGTTTCTATCCCCCCTTGCTCCTGGTGTCAGGTTGGCCCCAGTGCCTGCCTCTTGTTGGGAGAACCCAGATGAGGGAGGGATGTGACTGCCCCCTGGGAACAGCTGAACTCAGCATCTACCACCCCTCTCCCCTCCAGAACCTGTGGCAGTCCAGCAGAGATGGAAGACTTGAATCCACTTCATAGCAAAGGAAATGGAGAGTCTAGAGGTCCTGGCATCTGCCCTGGATGCACAGTTATTTGAGCAGCTCCCTGGAGGGTGCTGGACCTGGATGTTCCAAAGGTTCTAGAAAATGTTTGATAGCTTCAATAGTCTGAGCCCCACTTCTGTTGAGCTCATGAGGTCTCAGGATCAGGGTTCATAGCCAATCAAGGCTGTGGGGGCAGGTCTCAGGGATTCAAGGAGAACCTGTTCCTCTCTGTTTTTGAAAATGGGGATCGCCATTTTGAAAATGGAGAAAACCAAAGAGGCCTTGGGACATGCACCTCATAGGTCAGCAGCACATGCCCTAGTTTCCACCCCTACCATGGTGAAAAAGAAGGGAGAGAAGCCTGTGACAGGCCGGAGTCATACTACAAAGGGTAGGGCACTTGCCTTGCATGTGGCCAACCCAGATTCGATCCCCGATACTCCATATAGCTTCCCACATTCCACCAGGAGTGATTCCTGAGTACAGAGCAAGAAGTAAGTCCTGAGAACCACTCGGCATGACCTTCCCCGAAAAAAAAAAAAACTCCACAAAAAAAAATAGAAGTCAGTGAAGAAGTTTCTTGTCATCACCCTGCCCCTGTCCTGATCCATCACCAGGCCCGTTAGCCCCAGGAATTCTGGAGGGAGAAGAGTCAAGAATGGAAGTGGTGCCCGGACCAGCCTGTGGCCATTGGGATCTGCAAGTTCCTGATAAAAGTGACCAATGGGAGAGATAAAGATGGGCCTGGGGCTAGGGGTCTGTCTGAATTCTTTTTTTTTTTTTTATTGGGACACCGGGATTCGAACCAACCACCTTTGGTCCTGGATCGACTGTTTTCAAGGCAAATGCTGCTGTGCTATCTCTCCGGGCCCCTGTCTGGATTCTTGACCCTGAGAACCACCCCCTTGGGCTCCAACCTTTTCTGTCTCAGCTCCCCTCAACTCACCCTGCACCATCCATCAGTCAACACTGCTCCAGCTAGTCTCTCTCTCTCTCTCTCTCTCTCTCTCTCTCTCTCTCTCTCTCTCACTCTCCTTTTCTCTCACTGGGAGGCTCCTCGTTTCTGCCTGCAGAACTGGCATTTGAACGCATGTTCAGTTTACAACGGTCTCAGCTCTGTGAGTGGGGATGGGGGGTGCTCCAGCATCTTCTGCCTAATATCTGGTGGCAGAAGGAGAGTCTGGGGAGCAAGCAGACAGTCCACAGACCTGGGGGCGGTGGGGAGCGCAGCCCTGTATAGGGCTGATCTCTGGCTCCTGCAAATGCTCTCTGGAGCCAATCAGACCCCAGCACAAATCCTTTCTGCTTCCCCTGGAAAAAAGGACACGTGGGCTTCTGCTTTGCAGAGAAGGGGTCATGGCGTTTCAACTGTCTAAGGGAAAGCAACAGAGATGGGGACCACAAAGGCACCCACAAAGGCCTAGGAAACATCCACCATCACCAGAGATAGATTCTCTCTCCTTCCTTCCTTTCTCCCTCTCTCCCTCCCTCCTTCTCTTCCTTCCTTCCTTCCCTCCCTCCTTCCTTCCTACCTATTCTTCCTTCTTTCCTTCCCTTCCTTCCTTTCTTCTCCCTCCCTTCCTTCCTCCCTCCTTTCCATCCCTCCCTCCTTCCTTCCTTCTTACCCTTCCCTCCCTCCCTCCTTCCTTCCTACCCTTCCTTTCTTCCTTCCTTCCTTCCTTCCTTCCTTCCTTCCTTCCTTCCTTCCTTCCTTCCATTTTGGGACCACATTTGGTGGTACTCAGGGATGACTTCCGACTGTGCTTATTCCTGGTTAACTCAGAGCAACATAAGTAATGCTGGGGACAGAATCTGGGTTGGCTATTTGCAAGGCAAGTACCTGCTGCTATTTTATCTCTTTATGTTTGGGGGTCACACCTGGCTATGCTCAGAGCATAAACTCCAAGCTCTGTACTCACTTCTAGTGATACTTGGAAGACCATATGGAATGCTGGGGATTGAACTCTGCTGGGCTGCATGCAAGGCAAGAGTCCTACCCATGTGCTAATTTCTCTAGCCACACCCCTGGCAATTCTTAGCCAAGCAAGCTGACTAGTTTAGTCCTCAGGCTGCTTGGCCTATAAAAAATTGCCAAAATGGGCTTGAGCTGTGGCACAGCAGTAGGACATTTGCTTTGCATGCAGCTGACCTAGGATGGACCATGTTTTGATTCCTGGAGTCCCATATGGTTCCCCAAACCAAGAGCGATTTCTGAGCACATAGCCAGGAGTAACCCCTGAGTGTCACTGGGTGTGACCCAAAAACCAAAAAAAATATCACCAAAGTTCTTGGGAATCTCTGGGCTACACTCAGGGATGTTTACAGGGTGGTAGAGATTGAATAAGGATCCTACACATACAATGCATGCAACCTTGAGCCATGTTTCATGTCCCGGCCTAGGCAGGTAATTTCTAGTAAAGGAATTTTTAGGTAGAGGCATGGCCTTCTGTGTGACTGTGGCTAAAAGCCCAATAGACATGGCAGTGGGTGGCTGTCACTCAGCTGCCACAGGGATCTGCCCTCGGTGACATGATGCTGAGTGGAGACAGCGCCTGGCAGATCTCCGAGCAGATCTGAGCCTACTCACTCTGCTGGGAGAACAGAGGTGGATTCCTGGAGCACACGTTGTCACTGGAAAGAATAGAGATGCTTTCTGTGGTTTCCATGTTCACGTGAATGAGGACCAAGCTTGGGAGCACACAATTGGGGGCACCACAATTGGGGGCACCACCACAACATGTGGGATCTGCAGGCTTGTCCCCCACTTTCCTGTTAGCCAAACACTACACTCTAAATCTCTCAGAATGCCTGAACACATCTCCATGGGGGGGACAGTGTGGCCCAGCTGAAAGATGCCAACATATCACCCACCCACCCTCTGCCTACACTGACAGCCTGAAGCTGACTGGCCCAGACAGAGTCCCAAGGATGAATAAATATGCCCAAGAGAAATCACAGGGATGGGGTGCTGGCTAAGGAGATGCGGGCGAGGTCACCATAAGTTGGGGGCTCTAGGTGGGCACCACAGGCCTTCTAGGCAGCACTTCTGTTCCTGCCCAGAGCAGACACCCAAAGGCTTTGACCCCCTTAATGAAGGGTACTACCAACAGTGGGCTGGTACCTCCCACTAAAAAGTCTGTCATCTTCCTCTAGGATACCATGTCCCCAAACCCTATTTTAATGGGTTCAATTCCAAACCACCAGGCAGTGATGGGGGAGTAAGGGGGAATCTTAGGACTTCTTGTGGGGTAAAACCCAGTAGTGAAAGTGCAGAGGGGCCCTGGAAGGCAGATGGACACTGTCTCTTGGTAAATTTTCTCTCAATCATGTGAACAACTAACAAGAAATGAAGCAGGAAGCTGTGAGCACCACGACATACCCGGAGGTCCCCACAGACTAGCCTCCATTCCCCGTTTCTCATTTCCTGGGGGCAAGGTTCTAGTTGGGGAGCCTACTGCCCACCACAAACCTCTGCCCTGGACGAAATTCTGAGATAAAACTGTAGAGACCTCAGTGGTGCTAACCAGACTGCTACGAAATCCAGATGGGCAGAGGGTCCCCCAGGAGCAGGTGAGGAGGTTGAGCACCCTGGTCACCCCAGCCAACCCACCCCATCAGGATGACCACTAAAGTTGAGACAATGGCACAGAAGCAGCAGCAAGATGAGGGGGGGCTGAGGATGTGGAGGGGACAGCGACATGGTGGGGTCTCCGCAGTCAAACAGTACCTGGGGACACACCCGCCCACTTTTGAGTCTAGGCGGGATAGATATTCTCAACACTGCGCTATGGCAGCCGGGGCTGGACACCCCATGTGTCCATGGCTGAGTGGGTGCAGTTATAACACCAAACAGGACGGAGGCACAGACTGAGTGGATCCGTCACGGGGAGGCTGCAGCTCTTTCCAGGAGCCCAAATGCTGCAGAATCACAGAAAATGGGGGGCTATGGTGGTGGTGGGGCTAAGGGGATAAGTACAAGGCTTAGAAAGGTGATAAAATTCTTGGATGGGCTCCTGACCTGTAGCCAAAAGAGTCACCCCAACACCAGCCACATGTGCCACCAAGTGGGGTCATAAGAAGGGAGATGAATGGAGAGGTCGGTTGGAGAAGAGCATGAGTGGCTTAGCCTAGAGATGATGAAATAGTTTTCCATGGTTCCTGGGTGACCATTACGACAGGAAGGTTCTTGTTGTGTCACCAGGCTAGGATGCAGGGATGCTGGAAACTGAGGCAGACAAGATGGGAAGGCAGTGCCTCAAGGGAGGGGGTGTCTTCATTTCTCAGGGGCTGGCAAACAGAGGGTCAACTAGGAGGTGCAGGAAGAGACACTCTCCTGATCACAGGAGGGGGAGATGCTGAGTCCCTTGGGCGTGGAGAGAGTGTCAGGGGCTGAGAGGGGGCAACTCAGGCTGGTGAAGGCTGAGAGGGTGACAGAAACAGCAGCAGGAAGGTCTGGAGGCCAGTGTAGTGCCAGGAAGTTGAAGCTTGAATTGAGTAAGTGTATGGGCCACCCCTACTCCATCTGATTCCCCCAAAGCTGCAAGGTGCTTGTTTGGCTCTGCACCCCTGGGATCCCTCTTGTAATGGTAAACCCCTGCATGGGCAGGGTTGTGGGGAGGAAGTAAGGGTGTCGGGTCTCAGCACAGATGTCAGCACAGGGACATAGATAACCAGAGAGAGTGTTGTAGGTTCATGGTGGCCGAAGTCAGGGTTGGGGAGTAGGAAATAGTGTCGATGGCTGAACTCCAGCTTCTGCCCCAAGCCCAGAGAGGACAAGGGATGTACCCAGGATCACACAGCACGGCAGGGACAAACAGAGCAGGAGAGGAGGTAGGTGATTCTGTCTCTGGAGAGTATGGGGTATTAAGGACCACAGTGGAGTGACTAAGTGGGAGAAGAGAGCAGAAACCACTGAATGAATGAGCTGGTGGCTGTCACCCAATCCTCATGGCATGGGGTGGGGAGTGGATACTTGACAAGTGCCCTTGACAAGTGGACACTTATTACCAGTTATGATGCTCAGACTTCAATGAAGCACTAGACTATCCTATGTGCCTGCTAGGACAGGGTTGGGGACACTGGAAATGGGGACCAAGCAGAGATCCACCACACTGGTCCTGGCCCCCACTGGTCTCCACTAAGGCATCACCAGAGGCCTAGATAGAGTAGCAAGTCTTCTGTGATCAGGCACCCCTGCTGGCCCCACAGGGAGGAGGCATAGTTTGTGGAGGTCCAAGATCTGCATCAGGGACTCTATGGTGATCCTGTGCTCTGCAGTGGGGAAAGGCTGTGAACCTGTGTGGCTACCCAGCCATAGCACTCACCTCTAAGGGGGACACTCTGGTGTCCAGAGCCTGCTACTCCCTGGATATGCTGTGTTACCCTGCCTCTTGCTCCCTGACATTTGGCTCAGGCTGGATCCTTCTGTCTGAACAGGTAGCAAAGCTTCCAGATCAAAAGCTTTGGGCCTGGACCTCCAGGTACAAGGGACCAAACACAGAGCCAATTCCAGGATCACTGTGAAGGTCAAATGCGTGGATGCCAGGAAACCACTTGCAATCTGACAAACCTTATTCCCAACATACTATGAAGCACAGCAACTACCCTAGCATGGTGGCACCTCCTGCCTATGGTCCTTGGCTGCCTCTTGTCTATGCCTGTGGGCACCCTAAAGTATATAGACTTGGACTGCTCTGGGGCACATAGACAGAGGCCTGGCGCTGTCCGAGGTCCTGGAGGCAGATTCCCAGAAAAGGTGAATGAAGTGACATAGAAGCCAGAAGAAACAAGAGGAAGTGCCATTGTGGGAGCTGCTTAGATGAGGCTCTGGGATACAGAGAGATATGGGGGGTTAGGGAGAGAGGGATACAGGGGCTCTGGGATGAGGGGTGCACGGACTCCAGGTAGGTGAATGAATGGAGGCACTGGGCTGGGGAGGCAGAGTCAACCCAGGTGCAAACCCCCATAGTGAAACTGGGTTGCCCCAGTGACAGGAAGTGACGGAGCTATCAGCATTTAGCATAGGAAGTGTGATGGCAGCTGACAGGGGCTGACTTTAATTAAAATGCCATTAATTAAGCTGTCAGTAATGACCCTGGTTGTTAGCGAGTTTGATTAAGGAACTGATTTCTGAGACCTGTGATTCCCCTTTTCATTAACGATCTGCTCCATGTCACTGTCCTTGTTCTCTAGGCCACCTGGGTTGTGACCCACCCTTCTTCCCCAGAGTAGGGCAGAGTCTAGATTCTAAGATGTTATCTTAGAGCCCCTTCCCATCACCCCCAAGACTACAGGGGATTCGGGGGAACAAATAAAACAATCCACTAATGAATGGAGCCCATGAGGCTACAAGACGTACAGAGGATCCACAGTCACATGGCATGGCTTCCTGCTGGCTATGGCACCTTTGAGTGTGGAGACACATCAGAGAGAATTCACTCCCAGGATCCCTCCATGTGCAAATCTTGGGAAAATGAGAGGGTTACTGCAGAGACTGGATTGGCCCTATCTTGGGGTGATGGGTGAATGGGTAGGAAACAATCTTTCCAAGTAGCCACTGTCCAAGCAAAGGCTTCTCTGGGTCTCAAAGCCATCCATAAAACAAGGGCACCCCTCCACTATCTTTTGGCAATCTCTGGTGTCTGTTGGTGTGCTGTCAGTATGGGGTGAAGAAGTCACATTGCAGAGACCAAGTGAGAGCTGGAGACCCCAAGAGTGGGAGTCACAGAGCCCAGCCCTCCATCATCTCTTAGTTGGGTGTGAAAGAGAGGTGTGAACCATCAGGTTACTCTCCTGGGTTGGGGGTCATGTGCTAAAATGGGGGCCCGAGCCATAGCACAACAGAGTATTTGCCTAGCATGCTGCCTACCCAGGTTTGATCCCCAGCATTCCGTAAGGCCAGGAGTAGTAATTCCTGAGTGCAGAGCCAGGAGTAAGCCCTGAGCAATGCCAGGTGTGGTCCCCAAACTAAAAAAATAAATAAATAAATAAAATGCAGGTTGAAGTCCCAGGCACAGGGAGGCACCAGTGGGTTTTGCATGGCAACTTGTTCTGGGTCAGATCACTGCCCCAAGAACTTCCCCCACTGCCAGGTAGCAGCACCAGGAAAGCCAAAGTGCATCCCGCCTCAATCCCCAAAGCAGACCTGGGGTGCTGGTACTTGGGCACGAACGTTCAGATTTCTCCAGTGATTCAAGTGCGCAGCGTGCCATGACACCCTCACTTTGGGGCTCACAGCCTCCCAGGTTCTTAGGAAACATTCCAAGTCTCGATTTCCCCATCTTGATAACAGGAACCTGGTATCTGCTGGGCCAGGGTGGTGGCTGGGAATCCATGACGCAGTGCAAGCGCTGCTGATGGCCCCGTGCAGATGGGGAGACAGTCTCAGGCTGCCAACGGCTCCCCTGTCTGGGGACCTAGCAGCCCCAAGAGGAGACTTGCTCTGCCTCAGGCTCCCGGGTCTAGGATATGGTATGGCAAGAAGCAGTGGGCCCCAGGGAGCACCTTCCAGCCACAGTGGCGGAAGCTCCAAGCCAGGAAATGCTTTACTATTTGTTTCCGAAAATACAGCCGGGCCCTGTCACAGGGTGTGAGAACGCCTCATGCTCATGCCATCAACAAACCAACCTGTGGGCTTTTCATCCAGAGAAGTGACAGCTTCCCGACACGGGCCACCTCCCTCTCTGTCTCAGGATGAGAGCAAAGGGCTGCATGATCCTAGAGGAGAGCAGCAGAGCGGCCTAGCTCTGACTCCCTTGCTATAGGCCCCCTGCAGTGCCCCCTGGGTCCTCCAGAGGCAAAACCCAGCCCTCCAGATTTGGGCTCTGCTCTCTAAGCTTCACAAGGTCTGAGGCCATTGCTGAGGCTAGCACTGGGTCCAAATCACTCCGGTTGGGAAGTGGAGGGGTCTCAGAGGGGGTCATGAAGTGGGAGAGTCCGGGGGCATCATCCAAGAAATTGCAGAGTCCCAAGAGCTGCCTTTGGTGCCAAGCTCCCAGGAAGCTGGCAGGGCGGGCACCGGCTTAGGTTTCCATAAATACCAGGACCTGTGATGTCACCAGCCGTGCTCACTCCAACAGCCTCTACCCTGGCGCAGAGCCCAGCAGACAGGCGTTCGCTGTTGGCCTGGGGGACACTCGACCCCCTGTGGGCCACAGGATGGGGTGCAGGAGCTGGACAGTCACTTGTCCACAGGGTTAGCACAGAATCCTGTCCCCTCCCTGGTTCCTTCAGAGAACCCAGGGCCCAACAGGCGTTATTTCCCGAGACGTCCTACTGGTCATGCCCAAATTCCAAACCACAGCTGCAGATCTGAGGAGCCTATGAATTATGGGGGGTCTGCCCTCAAGGAGGACCATTTCACAGTTCAGGGTACACCTCCAGAACAGCCTTTCCTTGCAGTCAACAACCATAAACACCTCTCGATGCTGCCAGCTCCTTGCAAGTCACTTGCACGGCCACCACCCCTCCCTTAGGCAGCCCCTCCTTTGGGCTCCAAGCTCAGTTGAGGGGGGCCCCTCTAGTCTGGGGTGCCAGGCATCGTCCCCTGACACCCTCTACTCACAAATAACGTCTTCGGCAAGCCATCCTGCTGAGCTGCGCTCTCTCCCTCTGTGGCAGGGCTCAGGGACACGCAGGATGCTCCAGCGACAAGTGGAAGGAGAGGAAACGCAGTCGGGGGAGCAAGTCACATTCCTGAGGGTGGCAAACTCCTCCAGGGAGGCTGGGTGGGAGCAGGTGGTGGGCTTTGAGAGTGTCTGGGGGCACGCAGGGCTCACCCCAGTTCTAAACCTGGGAGCTGGAGAGTCACCATGGTCGTCTGGTTGGGCGACTTGCTGCTACCTGGGATCCCCGCCTGCAAATCCGGGGTGTCGGGGCGGGGGAGGAGGAGGGACAGGCTGGGTGGGAGGGTGCCTGAGCCCGCTTTGCTCTCGCAGCATCCGGAGGAGGGACGAATGCAGGATGCACCGGGAGCAACGTAGTGCGGCCGTGCTGGACCAATCGCCTAGGCGCTTGTCACCATGGCAACGGCAGCATCAGGCGCCCTAGCTGCAAAGTCACTCATGCGACCGACTGCCTGGATGCGATGCGGGTGCGAGGGCATTGCAGCCAGGCCCCGCTCCTTGCTGGCTCGAGCTCCAAACCTGGAAATCTATTGCTAAAATGCACAATGACGCTGCTTTCCTGGGTGGCTCCTTTGCCTGCTGCCCAGGGCACAGGTTGGCACCCTGGTCTCAGACTGGACTGGACTGGACTGGCTTTCAGGCTGGCTCTGCCTCTTTCGGGATGGGAGACCTCGAACAAATCGCTGGCTTCTCTTAGGGGAGCCCTTGATGGGTGTCACTGTAAACTGTGGGTCCTAGCGGCTGTCACGGGGGCTTAGTATTCACAGTAGCTGGAGAGATGGAGACTTTATTAGTCATATAGATAGCTCTGAAAGGAATTGCACTGGAGGTGGGACAACTTTGGATCTAGCTGTGGTGTCCATTCATTCATTCATTCATCCATCCATCCATCCACCCACCCACTCACCCACTTATGCACTTGCTCATTCATGCATCATCCATCATGCATGCTTTCATTCAGACATCCATCTATCAACAAAAACACCTCCAAGCAACCCTTAGGAGCCAGGTAAGGCAAAAAGGTGAATCAGGCAAAGTGACTGTCCTCAGTGTTCTAAGGGGGTGCAGGAGGGAATCAAAGCATAGGTGGTGATTTTTTGCCAGACAATAAGAGAAGGGATTAAAACAAAACAGAAAGGGGAGGTAAACATTGGAAGGCATGGGTCCAGAGAGATAGCATGGAGGTAGGGCATTTGTCTTGCATGCAGAAAGAGGGTGGTTTGAATTCCATATGGGGCACTGGGATTCGAACCGATGATCTTTTGCATGAAAGGTAAACGCCTTACCTCCATGCTATCTCCCAGGCTCCTGAATTCCAACATCCCATATGGTCCTCCATGCCTGCCAGGAGTAACTTCTGAGTGTAGAGCCAGGAGTAACCCCTGAGCGCCACCGGGTGTGACCCAAAATAAAACAAAAAACAAAAAAAAAAACAGAAAACATTAAAC
>PVKC010037185.1:0-13046 GCA_004027635.1 Crocidura indochinensis
GTACTAAATGTCAGAAACTCTTTGGGTTAATCATTTTCTCCTTTTTGTTACAAATTATTGTATTTCAAAAACTCATTCTTTCTCTTTCCTCCCTCCCTGCCTCCCTCCTTTCCTTCCTTCCTTCCTTCCTTCCTTCCTTCCTTCCTTCCTTCCTTCCTTCCTTCCTTCCTTCCTTCCTTCCTTCCTTCCTTCCTTCCTTTCTTTCTTTCTCTTTTTGTATTGGGGCCATTTCTAAGCTATGCCCACAAAATTACTCCTGGGTCTGCACTCAGGAACTATTGTCTCTGTGCTCAGGGGACAATATGGGATACTAAGGATCAACCCCAGGTAGGGCAACATAATGTCCTATCTGCTGTATCATTCTGCCGTCCTCTCTTCTCTATTAAATATTGTTTAGCCATGTTTGTAATAGTTTAGAAGCAAACAATGAAATAAAATTAAAATAATGCAAGTTCAAATGATTATTATCTTAAAGTATATCCTAAAGAACAGAAATAAGATAGAAACTTATCTCTATTTTGTTTATATTTTGAGTAGTATTAAAATGAAAATGGACATGCTATCTTTAAGAAGAAAATGTGAGAAATAACAAGGTAAGTGATTTAAAGAAAATGTGAAGACTTTTACTTCAGGAATATTTGAGAAGTAACAAAGCAGGAATCTTCCTATATAATTAGAGGGTCTGTTAGATTTACCTCTTTTATTTCAGTATCTGGACAAAGCAATAAGTATTTAAGTCTTATTTTATATTTATATGTATATATGTATATATATGTATATGTATTTATACACACATTAGAATATGGACTGTGAGACATGTGCCCATGTGTGATTCTGTATGGTTCATCTATAAATTGTTGGATATTTATACTCACTGACCAGAAAATCAACTCTTGTCTTGCAGTTTACATCTGGGTGTAGCATTCCTTGTACCTTAAAAGCACAGTGCAGACACTAGTCACTCTCCTTGTACCTTTCAACCTCACTCCATAACCCTTCTCAGGAAAATAGTGAATCAACCCCCACTCCATCTCTCTCTGTCTCTCTGTCTCTGTCTTTGTCTCTCTTTCTCTGTCTCTCTTTCTCTGTATCTCTCTGTCTCTCTTTCTCTGTCTCTCTCTCTCTTTCTCTCTGTCTCTGTCTCTTTCTTTTTCTCAGCTCCACACTGTCATAGTCTAAATCTACTTCATCTGTGGACACAAGGGAAGACTTGCTCCTGACCATCTAAAATTTCCTGCAGCATAGATCATTATTTCAGGTCTGGTATCATCAAATTTCAGCTCTTCTACAATCCAAGTTCTAGTTACAGTTTCCTCAAAACTGCATTTGAAAAGTTTCTACTGCTGTGTGTATTCCAAAGGTAAACTCATTCTATACAAATGCAAGATGTATATAAATAAGTAGTAGTAGCAAAATTGAGAAATGCAAAGGTGAATGGTCATTTCTTTTAAAAAATAGCTAAAATAAAATCAAAATCTGCTTAGAATCAAGAAATGGACTTTCAGGGGGAAAAACAAATTAACAAGACTCCTCAACCCTCCCCTACTTTTGCCCAAGAACACAGTAACCAATACATCCCAATATAGTGCTATTTCATTGAACTTTAGAGCCACAAGGGACTTCGTCTTACACAGAATACAGAGGGCCTAGAGGATGTCAATTGCCGCCTGTTATCTGTAGAATATCCTGGGATCATTCTTAATTGAGAAATGAAGACCATTAGTGATATAAACTCAACACAAAAGGGTCTGGGTGTTATTTTCTGCACATAGGTATCAGAATTAATCTGAACATTTCCATTTACCTTCTCTTAGAAACCTGAAACATAGATTTTAAAGATCACTAAACATAGACTTAAAAGATTATTTATGCTAAGGGAAATTTAGCAAACATTTACTTTTTTATAACAGGGTATCTGAGGCATGGAATAGTGCGAATCTTTTTCTTTGTTTACCAAAGACAGTAGAATTTTAGTAACGAAGCAAAAGAAAAATCATGTTCTGAGTTTTCACCGGAAGAATACTTCTTTAAAAAATTACTTTTATGCTTACTATTGATCTTTGAAACAAAATTATTCATTTACTCCTGTTTGGTTGAAATCTTTCCTAGAAATGAAGTTAGATTCTCTTAATCAGGTAGGTCCTGGAACAGTTTATCTGCATATATTCTCCACTTTCAAGGGACAGCTGATTTTTAGCCCGATAAATCTGATCTGCAAAGTTTTCTCTAAGATCTGACAAATTATGGAACAAAAGGAATCCCCTTTACATTTCAGCAGCACTTTGGGGAGATTGCTCTTCTACTTTTGACTCAAGACTGAATCATAAGAAAGACAAAAAAGGGAAGGCAAAAGTTTCCATTTCATTTCCATTACTGTTGAAAATAGGTCGTTGGGACAAGATAGACACATGGAACATGAACAGATTTGTATTTCTGTTCAGTGATGATAGGGCAAGAACTTCATCCTGTTGTCCTCAAAATCTTGCCTGCAGTGTAAAATGACAAGGTGGTTCTAGAATACAATTCTGTTTGAAAGGCCAAGATAAGTGAATTGATTTTTCATGCATTTTTGGGTGTCTTAAAAATCGCTTTCTCTAACCAGAATGGAGATGTTTTTAAAAAAATCAACATATGAAAAAAAATAATGGGTTAACATTTGATTATGTTTTCCTTTTGCCTGTGTTTTTAATTCGGCAGGCCGTGTGAAAGGCAAAAGCACAACCCGCTCCAGCCTCATTGCTTATGTTATTTTTTAAAATTGACTATGTATTCAAAACAGCATAGGCAAATTGGGCCATGTGTAGAAAATTGTATGTCAGACTGCAGAGAAATAGAGACGAGAAAAACTGTCATTTTTCAATTAAGAAAGACAAAGCCTTCACAGGAAAAGTTCTTTCTGCCTATATTCATTCGTAAGAATCCATCACTGTGTCTCTCTGCCATCAGTAACCTCTTTCTAATTGGTGGAATCTTGTTTCTAATCTTAAAATACTTTCGATTGCTTCTTATTATTAATTAATAATTAATTTTATTCATATTAACATAAAATACAAACTCAGTACAACTACTCACCTCTTTCTCCCTTCATTTATACTCAAATCAATGGTTATCAGTAAGTCTCACTTGAACTGAACCAGGAAAAAAGACTTCTATGTGGGCTTGGCACTTTCATTTTTATCTGGACTGTCCTATCCATTTTTTCAAAGTTCTTGACATCCTTTGATGTCTAGATGGCATCTAGATTTAAAAGAAATCTTGCATGAATGCCTTGCTCCTACCAGTTAAGACCAGCTGTATGGATTTGTGTTTTTTATGGTTACTCTGTTCCCAGAAATTGTCTACACATGGTTCACTGCTGCCACAATGAAATCTGAACCAAAAGTTCTGTATTTGCCGGGACCCACAAATTATATAACATCTTCTTCCTCCAGAACTCCTGAAGTTAACCATCTTTGCTTTGTATTTCGACAATTACTAGTCACACTTGTTTTGAGGTTATTGTTGGGTTTATCTTCTCACTAGAGAGGAAGTCCTTTTCTGGGCTCCCACACGTTCTGGAAGAGCAAATTGCATAGAATAAAGGTATAGGTGAAGGCAGAAATACTGAGTAGAGCTTTTTAACAATGAAGAGGATTAAAATCAACCAATAATGATATAAAAACTAAAGAGTTTTGAAATTTACTATGCACCCAATTTCGTCTTTTGAAAAATAGCAAGAGTTATTACCTGATCCTTGCACCATATGAAATAAAATCTATTATGAATTCTATTGTAAATATAATGATGGAACAAAGATATATATATATATGTATATATATATATATATATGGAATTTCAGTGTAGCTATGGACAGAACACTAAAATCTGAGTTATATAAAGTTAAGAGTCTTAGGTTCTTAATTTATTGAGAACTGAAACATTTTTAAGCAATAAAAAAGCAACTCTATATTCTTAGAGGAACCAAGGCCAAAGCAACAAAATTGCCTTCTAGCAGTCCAACCCTGAGTTTATAAAATCTTCCTACACATATTCTAACTTTGAAGTTGTCAAACCAGTTTCTAATGAGAAAACATTTTTTATGTAAACATTTTGCTACCTTAGCCTGCAGCAACCCCCCACACCACTCCTTCAACAAACACACTATCTTTGTAGTTGAAAGGTAATTTTGAGTTATAAAATTTTATAAGGAGAGAGAAAAAGTGTGTTAGATTGTACAAGATATAATATATAGGGAGAAAAAATTTACAGAATCAGCTGAACAAACAAATCTAGTAGGAAGCCAAACTTAAACCAGCTCTCCAGACCAGATCGATACATAAATTTTCTATTCCCTTTTATTCACCAGCACACAACATATTCAAAGATTATTGGTACAGGAGGACATTTTACTAGTCTGAGTCCATCAGCAGTTTGAACTCATTGTAAAAACAAGATGTTTACACATAAACAAAATGGATCTTCTGCTCTGTTGCTTAATTCAAAGATATACCTACTGTGGATGAGCCATGGATAAAATGCCTACCAGTATTTTCAATTTGTTAGGTTAAGAGATTTCACTCAATTCACAGGCTATTTCCAAAACCAACTTGCATATGCATGACTTTGAATATGTTGTATTTTATTTAATCCAATGAAGATTTTTAAATAATAGTCTTTTCTTTCTTCCTTTCTTTCTTCGTTTCTTCATTTCTTACTTTCTTCATTTTCACCCCCACCCCATCTATCTTTTTCTCTCTTCCCTCTCTCTTTCTCTTTCCTTAGCAGAGTTGGGCCCAACTTGGGCTCATAATCCTCAAGGATCACCAGAGTAATATGCATGATGTACAAGGTATTAACAATTGAACTCAAAGCTTGCATATGCTTGGTCACTTGTGTTCTTCCTTAAATCCATGTCTTTTCATGTTTTTGGCTAATAAAGTGTTCAGCAGATTTAGTTTTTACAAATGACATACTCTTTTTATTTCTGAAAAAGATGCATTTTTATCACTCTTCCTTAGAGGACTTCCTGAAGATTTGAAACGATTTCTACTTTTTTTTTTATATAAACTTTAGAATTGTTTAATTTTCTTCCTTCTCCACCACTCCAAAGAACATATTGTATTGAAATAAGAGGATTTGATTGTTAACTTGGCATTAAAAATATACTAATATAAGGGTTTGGAAAGATACTGCTTGGATATTATGGTGCTTTGTTTGCATGCAGCTGATCTAAATTTGATCTTTGGTTCCCAAATGGTTCCCTGGGCCCAACAGAAATGAGCCCTAAGTGCAGAGAAAGGTATAATCCCTGAAAATTACTGAGTGTAACCCCAAAATTTAAATTATGATACAGCTATATCCTCTTCTAATAACATGCTAAGTTGTTCGGATGCATATTTTTTTTAATAAACTTTAGTAAATTCTCAGCAACTCTAAAAACAAGCTACACTAGTATAACTTGTTTTCATTTGATCATTGTTGAGTACATAAATACCTAATTTAAAAACTTAAAACATAGGGTTAGAGAGATAGTACAGTGGGTAGGGCACTTGCCTTACATGTGACCAATCTAGGTTGATCCCAGTACCACATATAGTCAACCTTGCCCTGTCAGGAGTGATTCCTGAGTAAAGAACAAACCAGGAGTGATTCCTAAGCAAAGTAGTATATGGCTCAAAAGTCAAAATATTAAGAAACTTAAAAACATATCTATGATAATTAATAAGGGGTAATACTTAGTACATCATATAACAATTGATTTAAATTGTAGTAAGGCATCAAATCTCTTCTTTAGTCAAGTCTTACATACAAAGCTTTTATTTTGGAAGTTAGTATTTTGGAAGTAAATATTTTTTTAATACAAAATAGAATGGTTTTAAACTTGCATTTGAGATAATAAGAGGTTACTAGGAACCTAGCAAAAACAACCATATAAATTATAACTATAATTGTTGCATACTTTTTATTAATATCAAATAAGTCTTTTTTTTTGGTTTCTTTCTTTTTCTTTAAATAAGTCTTAATCTAATTTACATCTACATTTTATCTATTTATTTATTTTGGTTTTTGGACCACACCTGGGGGTACTCAGGGATTACTCTTGGACCTGGCTTTGGGAACCATATGGGACTCTGGGGATAGAACCTAGGCCGGTCCTGGGTCAGTGTAGTGCAAAGCAAATGTTCTACCACTATGCTATTGCTTGGCCCCATATATCCACATTTTAAAGATGATAATAGAAAGCTCATAGATGTATTTCAAACTAGGTGTTAGAAAATGTTCATACCATACTCTGATGCATCATTTAAAGAAAATATATTATAGCAATGAAAATAGCACCTGGGATTTTTCAGGTGTTAAAAATATTGAAAATAGTAACAATGACAAAACTCCTATAAATATATTGTACAATCATTCAAAGAAAAAGAGAGTACTTATACCTCATTCAGCATCAAGCTAGTGATTTTCTAAATATTCAGATCTTAATGTAGTCTCCATTGAAAGTTTCTTATTTTTTCTTGAGACAGATAACTTAAGGTTAAAATTAATTTATTTTTTAAGAATGAACTTTACATCTGTTTTAATTTAATAATTTTCATCACACAATGGCAAGAAATATTTTTGTTATGATTTAGTATATTTTATGTGAACTGCACACTGATATTAAATGTATTTATTGATAAATGAGTATCCCAATGGTTACTATTAACACCCATTATCACACATGGCTACATTGCTAATTATCCACTGGTAACTACAGAGAACAATCTGTTCTCTGTAACTGTGTTGTTCTTAAAATTATTATTTATTTAGGGGTCAGAGTGATAGTGCAGTGGTAGAGTGTTTTCCTTGCATGTGTCTGACTCAGGACAGACCTAAGTTTGATCCCCAGTGTCCCATCTGGTCCTCCAAGATAGAAGCCATTTCTGAGTTCATAGTCAGTAGTAATCCCTGAGCATCACTGGGTGTGGCTCAAAAACCAAAAAACTAACAGAAAAAAATTATTTGTTTAAAAAACTTTTTCACCAAAGTACTAAATGAGATCACAAAGTATTTATCTTTGTATATCTACTTGCTTTCCACGGCATAATATCATTAATGCCCATTCATGTTGTTGTAAATAGAATCTTCCTGTTGAGACTGAAAATTTTTTTATTGTGTTTATTCCACAATTTTTTATCCACTCATCATGGAACAATATATCCCTCATTTGTTGGTAGATTTAGCTTGCTTTCATTTTTAGCTATTATAAGTAAAACTGCAATGCACATGTGATACTGGTATCTTTTTAATATTATATTTTCATTTTCTTCTAATAAATATCCGAAGTGGAATTGCTGCATCAGAAGAATCATTTGAAAAGTCTTAAAATTGCTTCAAGTGATTTGGCATGTTTACTTTGCTTTCACAGGCAAATGAGTAGTGTGACATTCTATAAGTGTTAATCATTCCATGGCAGATAATATATGGTTCTTATTTACTAATGAATTCCTTAATAGGAAAATTTGTACTAGCGATCTGGACACAATGTGAAGTAACTCCCTTTATAGCTCCTGCTGAAATTCAAGCAGTGATTTCTCTTTCATGCATACATTCTTCATTTGTAGGTGATATTTAAATTGAAGTTATCAGTGGATCATACTGGGAATCAGTTTGTGCCACAAAGGTGAAATAAATCGACCATATTAGAAGAAAGGTTAATAGTCACCTTCACTAACCCCAGCTTTGCACCAGGTTTATTATCATCCTTGAAATAGAACCTGCAAGATCAATTTCAAATATCAGAGCATAACATACACTCTACAGGGAACCTATAAAAGAAAGTAGAAGAGTAATAGCTCTACAGTTAGGAAAAACCACAATTTTGATTGACTGTGGTAAACGTCAAATTAAACCTGGTATTTGGTATTGACTCAGCAAACCAGCTTCTCCCAACATTCCATCTGAAGTTTAATCTCCTGTTAACTCCCTAGTGGGAGGCCTTTATTTCAGTGGCATCCTTGCTGGCAATACAGAATCGAACAAGTGTCAGTCTCAGGAGATGCTTATGATTAGGTTTTGCAAATATGCAAAATAATGCTTACAGGAAAGTACCTTAAACAACTTATTTTAAGAAGCTCAAATGGAATGAGGCTCTTGTTTTTCCTTCTACTAATTGTTGGCAACTTGGACAAAAATTTCTATTAAAAAGATTACATAAATTTTCTATAAATTGTGTCTTATAATAGTTATATATATATTCTCCTCTGTTCGCAGCTTGGTGGTAAGTTTTTCACCAAAACTTTTTTCTCTGATATTACCTCACCTCTTTAACTTCAGCCCAGCTCTGCATTAGTCATGCCTGGGGTAATTTCACTGGTGCCACCTCTGTGGTCTTTAACAGATCATGCGCTACACCAAGTTGAGGGCATAGTATATTTTTCTCTTGGTGGAGGAAGGTTGGAAGCATAGACAATTAAACATGAAAGGGCCAAAATAGTGAAGGTAGGTTGGAAAAAGTGGTCAACTTCCATGTATGTTCTAAAAATCCAGCCCATAATATCAGTCCAAGGGCATCAAGAAAAAATGTGTGTTGATTTGTTTGTTTTTGGACCACACTCAGCAGTGCTCAGGAGTCACTCCTTGCTCTGCACTCAGAAATCACTGCTGGCAGACTTGGGGGAGCCATAAGGGATGACGGGAATTGAACCTGGGTTTGTCCCAAGTCAGCAGCATGCAAGGAAAACACCCTACTGCTGTGCTATTGCTCTGGCCCCCAATCTGCATGTTGCTACCCCAGGAGAAATCCAATATTTTGAAGGTATTATTATTTCATCATGTGGCTAGTGCTAAGAATTTTATTTTAGGTGAATAAGATTATCAGAGTTCCACAGTGTCTGAGAACTGCAGACTTGTTGAATGAATAAATGGACAAGATAATCACAAAGCCGTATAAATCTCCAGAAAGCCAGTTTCAACAGATAACCATCTCCTATAACCATAAAAAATTCAACAACGACATGGGTAGATTTGACATTTAAGGGCCTACTGTATGTGTGAATTATAATCTATATAGACTATTTGTTCAATACTAGAACTTAGTCAAACTGGACAATGACCCAGTGATCCCTTACTCCTGTTACATGAGCTTTAGGAAGAGCTCTGCTAAACATTGAAATCTGACCTGCACAACTAGCAGAAATTTTTAGGCTGAATCATGTCTGACATCTGAAGTTGAGTCAAAAGGCAATAGAATTCTGTTCTGTTTTCTCTGGGATTACACTCTGAAGGAAATTGTTTGCAACCTCATTGGGACACTCAAGCTTTAAGAGAAAGAGTACCACGTCCTATGCAACTGAGGTCTCCAGCCAGTGACCTATGCTAACTTGCCAAGCAGGGGTTAGCTACCAAGGAAGCAATCCGTTAGTCCCAGTTATTGTCAGATGACTAAACTCTAGTTTTCTGATTGTTGTGTCATAGGAGACCTTGCCTAGTAAATACTCATTCTAGTAATCCAGTAAAACCACCACAAGATTCCTGGTCCTTAAAAACTACAGAAGCAATCTATTTTTATTTTTCATTGTTTTAAATAATAAACTTGAAAACTTATGTATTACACAACAGTAACTAGTAAAATTTTACGATGATTATTCAACAAAGAAATAACTATTTGTGTGAAAGACACAAAATATCAATACTGCCTTTTAGTAAGTGTCTGACTTAGAAGGTTTGAAGTACTGAAAATGGAAACTTGAAACTGAAATCGAGGAGTGCAACCAGTAGTGTCTACATAATTTTTGAGCATTTGCTATGCAATTGGCACTGTTCTAAGTTATGAAAATGCAACAGTGATCAACATAACTTTCTACTTATTTTGTAGTGATATATGATAAAACACTCATAGACATACAACAGTAAATTCTCAAATATTATGCAAATTGAAGGAGAAACAAGTACTGTGAAGAGCAATATCGTCATAAAGAAAATCCATAATTTATCATTTTATTGATTTATGATTGATGTACAAGAATATTTAAGTTTCATACCTAGAAATGTATGACACCACTTTTATCACTAAAATTCTGGTGTTATTCATGCTACCAGATTTTCATTTTATTCATTCTTCCATTTACCTTAGCTCTTGATAGTTAAGGTCATTTGATTTGATATTCAAATAGATTCTTGTGTATTGTTTGCTTGCTTTGCATTTTATACATCATGAATGAAGTCATAATAGCTTCTCACTTTCTGATAATGATTTATATAGTATATCTAAAGCAAGAGTTCATCATTTTAATAGATTAAGAACATTAATGTGAATATAGATATCTCAAAACTTTCTTTTATCCAGTCTTCTGATGATATTTAAATTGCTTTTACATATGACTGGTGTGAATATATTTCTATAACCATAGAGATGCAAATACATTTTTAAATTAGTGATTTCGTGTCTTTGGGAATACACACAGGAGTAGAAATTCTGGATAACCCAGTAATTCTATTTTTAATTTCTTAAGTAATCCCTCTAGTTTTCCTTTTATAAATTATGTATCCCATGTGCTTAGAGATAAGTCTGGCATATAATGTGTTTAGTAAATATTTATTGCAGTGACTCAAGTCTCAGAAGAATAAAATTCTTATTGAGTTTAGAAGGCTAAGAATTTCATCATTCTTCAGTTGTGTTAATATGGACTTTATATTAAGACTGACTAAATTCTTCCAGCTACTACTCTTTTTCACAGCAAAGGAGCAAATCTCTGTGTAACAAATTATTTTTCTCAATAAAAAAGCTGAAATGAATTTTAATACAAAATTATTAACATTTTAAAAACAAATGTACTAAATGCAGTAAGGGCTCTCTTATCCTCCTAGAATTCAAAAAAAAAAAAAAGGAGGTATAGCTATGACATCAAAACAGACGTTGAAGAAACAAAGGAAACAGCAATTTAACCAGGAAGATACACATAGAAACAGATGTTTGTAGCCTGCTGAGTTTGACCAATGCTCTGTAACAGTTACAAACAGAATACTTCCAACACAATACTGGGAAGACTAGAGGTTTGATGTCTCATGATCACAGCTGCTGTGTTTGGGGAAATATGAGTTTCCTTTATAAAGCTTAATGCTCAGGAACAGGGAGCTAATATAGGAGATAAAGTGGCCTAGCATGCCACTGGCTTCTGTTCTATCCCTTTCCTTCACCAGCATCCCAGTATTGCATGTTTCCTTGAGTACTACCAGAGGCCATTTAGGAACACAGAAATAGCCCCTGAATACTGCTAGATACAGCCTCTAAATATCTACCCCACCTGCCAAAATGTTTTAAAAATAAATTTTTGTTGTTGGAGAGATAGTGCATCAGGTAGGATCCTTCCTTGCCTTGAATGTAAAGAATTTGGATCTATCCTTGTTATCCCTCAAGGTCCCCTGATCTCTGCCAGGAATAAACTCTGAGCATGGACTAGGAGCACCACTAGTTATAGCCCCAAAGTAGAAAAATAAAACAAATTATATAGTTATAAACGGAGAAAGGAAAACATAAATATTTGATAGAAACATTAATTACATTATAAATTTTTAATAAGAGAGCTTCAAATATGAAGAGGTTTAAGTCCCTGTCCCCTCAAAAAGCTCACAGAAGTGAAGTGATGATCTCAATCACACCAACATGAGTTAATACTCATGCACAAGATTTAAAGCAACTCTTTGAAATGTATTGGAATAATCCAGATAGTGTCATGCAAGTGCCATATATATTGTAACTCATGGAAGTTAGCCTGCTTATTTCCTATATTCTATAGTTCAGATGTCCTGGTGACATTATTATCTAACTATCTAGAACCAGTAATCTAGAATGGAATGGCCAGGTATAATATATTGATTCTAGGGGCTGGAGCAATAGCACAGTGATAAGGCATTTACCTTCATACAACCAACATAGGAGGGATGGTGATTCAAATTTCAGCATCACATATGGTTCCCTGAATCTGCCAGGGGTTATTCTGAGCACAGAGCCAAGAGTGTGACCCAAACACCAAAAAACAAATATTAATTCTATCATATACTTGGCAAAATTAATTGTGTAATTTGTGGGAAATTATTCAGTATTTCTAAATCTCTGTTTTCTGATCTGTAACAAAGAGATTATTTAAAAGTATATCTCTTGTAGGGTTTTTTTTTGAAGATTAAAAAAGACTTAATAGTTTATTAAGACAGCTTTTGAAAACACATAGAACTATTACTGGTATTTAAGTTATTATTAACTACTGTTATTGTTAGAATCCAATGAAAACTAAGAGCTATCATCATGGATTTTTGAGAGAACAAAGAAACAAAAATTAAGTTAGTCCAACTTTTAGAAGCTAGGTTTTATTATGGTACTAGGAAAGAAGCTTAGATAGTAATGGAAAAGGAGCTTATTCAGGAATTTTGCTTTTTATCCAAGACAGTTCAACAAATATAAATAAAAACCACATCTTTGTCAACAAATCATTTTTCGGAGCAAATCCTTAAGGTTTTTTAGTCATAACTTTGCTTATCTAAGTCTCTCCTAAATAGAAATTAAGACAACCAGTCTGCATAAAGAATGTCAGGAAATGGACTAGGTATCTAACTAGTGAAATTTTATGGCTCAGGCTACTGGTATTAGCATGAATAGCAAACTGCATGCATGAAAGTGTACACAGTTTCAGACTTAGGAACTGGAATATATAACTCTAGCTTCTAGAAAGAGAGGCAAGAAATCTTCAAGCCTACAAGAGTCTATCACAAATCACTACACAGAGTCTGAAGGAAGCAAAAGATTCTCAAGATCAAAGATTCACAACATATGTTTACATTGAGTAGAAATGGGATAGTCAGATTTGAAATGCTAAAATGCAGGCATTACCATAATATTCTTCTCTCAATACAGCACCATTGAGATCAGAAGAAGTTCTTCAGCTCAGGAAATAAATTGAGTGGGCTTAGAAATAACTATCTAAAAAAAATACTCCATGGAAATCCAGAGAAAAATGATTTGCGTGGACCATTGATACTCAAGAGACCTTAGTACAATTCTTGGCACTGGAAAGAAGAAAGAAAGAAAG
>PVKC010037186.1:0-13054 GCA_004027635.1 Crocidura indochinensis
TAAGGCACATTCCTTGTGTGCAGCCAACCAGATTTCACTCCCTGGCACAATATATAGTTCACCAAACACCATCAGAAATAAGCATCGAGAACCATTGGGCATGAGTCACTTTTAAAGTATTATTAGTTTTAAAAGAAGAAAGATACAGAAAATGAGTTAGATACCCATGCCTTTTTCTGAACCGTGAACAGATTTTCTGCTGACTTTCCACATAGAAATGCCATTGTTTATCTGATTACAGTTCTTGTTTAGGATATTTATAAAAAGGACTTCTTGTCACCAAATTAAAAGATGGTAAATTCTGAAAGTAAGTTGGTATAACAGTCATTAAAGTTTGAGCCTCATGTCCTATAGCTACCACATTCTACCTAATGTCAAAGTTCCAGGCCAACCCACAAAAGCTTTGTAGTCCAAAATATAGCAGAATTGAGGCAATAAAGCCATATGTAGCCCTATCTCAGTTAGCCTAGCCAGTGATTTCACTGAAATGTGAGCTTTATACCAGCTGGAAGTCATGAAATCAGAAAGAAATAAATCTTGAACTAAAATGTATCTTGTCACTGGGATTTTTGTAACCAAGAAAAACTAGAAAACCAGAAGATGAAGAAATCTAGACCATAGATGTTCATAGAGCTGTTTATCAAAACCTGTGTGTTTTGGGAAGAATATGTAAAATTATCATTTAGTTTTAAGGAAGAGTAGCCTCACTGAAATTCTAGCTAGCCAAGCACTGCACTGTCAGCTTGGAATGAAGTGTAAGACTTTAAATCAAGAGAGAATGAGGCCCTCCCTCAACCCGCCCCCACCCACATCCTTGGTCTGGATAGGGCCCTTGGGCACCAGCCCTCTCACCCACCCCACCATCCTCCATCACCAAGACTAATGAATAGGCAGAAATGTAGCCCAGGCTCCAGCCAAGTCAGCAACCTTTTAGTCACTTGGTTTGGGAAGCAATATAAGTCATTCTGATCATAAATACATTCTGTTTTCTGATCCGTAAGAAATGGCTTTCCCTTTTCTATTTGCCAACTCTGATTTTGTCTAGGCAACAGTGCCTTAATTCTGAAAAAGTTACCAGGACACTAAACAATATAATGGGAGGTAAGTAGAAGAGGAAGAGAGACATTGTCTTTCAAGCTGAATTTATAGGACCTGGAGAAATAGTAAGTAGGTAAGGTGCTTGTTTTGCACCAAGCAGCCTGGGTTCAAACCCCTAAACCTCATGTCATCCACTGAGTGACCCTTGAGCATAGAGACAGAAACAGTCCCCCCAAACAGCCAGGTATAGCTCAAAAATAGGAGCAACAGCAACAACAACAACACACACACATACACATACACACACACAGCTACACTGACTGCCTGCAAATAGTATTAGACTGAGTTCCTTTCATATCAGACTGCGTTGTGTCTTCTTCCCCCTCTGTGAATTTACCCCAGAAAAAACAATAGGCCATGATTCCTATCTAGAATAATGGAAAGTGGTCTGAGGGGTCAGATTAGAAAGGGTACTAATACTTCAGACCAATAAGGAAGAGGCATTATGGGGTCACAATGGTCTGGATGTAGGAAGACTGTTTCTCTGCCAGTCTTTAGTTACCCCCTATCTCAGGAACAGAGTTTCTCTATGTCAGGGCCTAGAAACAAAGTTATTTAATTCACTGTTTTCAGCCATTGTTTTAAAAGATGGTTCAGAAAAACAGAGATGACCCTGTTTCTTCTTACCTTTTTATTAAATGCAGAGAAGATGATCAATGCACATTAAAGAAGTGTAAGAGTGCACAGCTAATGTGACTTAATGTGAGTTCCTTGTTACCAAAGCACCTCTAGGTTCTTGTGGACTTGGCATTGAGCTAGCTGATACTACTGAGGCATGAATCCAATCATTCAGTTGTATGTACCTAGTTCAGCCTCATGAAGAAGGCAAGATTATATGAGTTATTTTATAATTGAAAGGCAAGGGGAAAAGCCTGGTGCTACAAAGAAAGTGTTTGAGCTTTTTCTGATAGCCCGAAATTAGATCTAAGTCCAAGTCATATTGAAGATAATGTATAAAGAAGAGTTGTATTTCCAGTTAGAAAATGTGAACAGAAAAATTCAATTTCTTTTCAGTCTTTTCAGTAACAGTCCCTCCTAATGTCTGAGCTGTGTTAGAAAGTCCCCCTAGTGGAGAACTGGGACAGTGTTGACGATCTGCTTAGGAACAATAGAACTAGCGTTTGGATTTCCATTTTAAAATGTTGCTTTCATTTGGAAGCGACCAAGAACTGGTGTAAAAAAAACAGCATATTTTCGTGACATGCAGATAGTACACCCTCCATATATGCTCAGGAAATTCTTATAGAACATTAAAAAATACAGGTATTTCTTATCAACCCTATCTTACTTGCCAAACAATATACAGCGCTATCTTTCAATTGATTATCTACAATGAGATCCAATAAGAAAGTGCATCCCATGGGTACAATAAACATAGTACATAGTGCAGACAATTCAATTATAAATGACTAACTAGTGCCGATTTGAGTTGAGCTTCTGCGATTATAATCTGCCTAAAGATTGACTGTGGATAGCACTTGCTAACTGCTTGAAGATTGAACTTTAAAGATAACTGTCAAGGTACAGCTTAATGTGGTTCCTTCTTTTACTAACAGGTAAATCATCAAACTAAATATGATGATACACTAAATTTTCTCTAACAGCAGAAAGTGGAGCACACAATTGTTACAAGAGACAAGGGGTCTTATTATTTTGTTATCTGGTCACACTTCCACCAGCATGACTATGGAGCAATCCTCAGTAATTTTTCACTAGCATTCTTTTTCTGTTTTGGAAGGAAAGGTATAGGTCACTCTGTTGGCCAAACACCAGCTTATTTCTGGAGCTCTCTAGTGTGTTGGTAACTTGGACCTCATCCAGAAGACCAGAGAGTCTCAAGTAGAGGAAAGCCACTTCTCTTGATTTGAAAGACTTTGCTCTCCAAATTGTATTATACCCCAGATATGAAGAACTTTTGAACAAAATAAGTGAAAATTTTAATATTAATTTTAGATAAAAAGTCTTCACCTTCTCTAAGTTTTGTGGACTGCTTCAGACCCAAACTAATTTCAGCTCCCAAACTGAAATTGGCAACCCAACTGACTATGTTCACAAGCAGAAAGAAAAGGCACAGCTTGTTTGATTCTGGGTTTTTCCAGCTCTGACTCTGTTCCCATACAAGGTTAGTTACTCTCTCCAAGTCCCTAAGTGAGGCCTTAAAACTTCCAAGTGGCTCTCAGGGGCCTGTCAATTTGGGGGAGTCACAGGAACAGAAAAGTGGCTGCCTGCTTCTCATTCTCAACTCCCGAGTCCATGTCTCAAAGAAACTCTTCTTAGACCACTTTGGGCTTGGGTGCACATATGTAGAAGGTGAACCATTAGCAGATTAACCGTCCAAACCTCACCAGTCAGTAAATATACTGAGTCCCAGTTCTCATGGAACATTCTATTTTCCAAAGCCGTTCAGATTGCAGGCCAGAATTGTCACGAGCCTGTCCAAGGCTTGGTGAGAAAGACTGATTGCTTGCCTAAGAGGATTAAGCAGAGCTGGGCTAACCAAGCTTCTATGTAGACAGTAATGGCTTCAGCCCTAATCTCTTACTAATGTCGGCCTTGTCAGCAAGCACACAGCATGACTGGGACTCTTTATGATTCATGTTACTAATCTGTGCAACCTTACAGAGGTCAAAGTCTGTCTCATTAGGGCTGAAGGGATGGCTCAAAGGGTTATAAAGCACATGTTTTTTTGTGAGAGCCCTAGGTTTGATCCTTCATGCATCACAGGGCTGGGTGTGTTACCAAACCAAGCCCCTCCCCCCAAATAATTCCCAGCACAGTCTATCTTTTTGCTGTTGTCCTTAATTTCTCTTTACAGACTCCATTTAACTTTCTGAAGACTCCAGTCATCTCTCTCTTTCTCTCTCTTTCTCTCTCTCTCTCTCTCTCCCTCTCTCTCTCTCTCTCTCTATCTCTCTCACTCTCTCTTCCAGGTGTCCTTTATTTGCATCTGCTTCTTTTAGGCTAATTTTTGTGGTTCCTTTACATGCTGACTGGAATTTTGGACAGGAAATAGAACTGTATTCACAAGCTCACATCAACACTTTGGAAGAGTCTACCTAAATAGAATATTCATTTAAAAAAAACAAATAAATTCCTTTGAACAAGAGAGAGAGGGGTCAATATTTGGTTTTGTGAGCAATCTCTCATTTTAGATTTTCTAAGACTAAGGGAACCTGTTTCCACACAATCAACCTCTTGATCCTGGTTTAATATTCTTTTACCTGATGCTTCTAATACCAACTTTGATCCCAAGGCTATGATCCAAAGATGTTCTCTGGTGTTTATTCACCATAGTGAAAGACAAATTGAAGATAAGAGAAGTTGGAGGTAGACATGAACTCTCAGAAGCTAAGCAGTATAATAAAAATAATTTTGTACTTAAGTCATTTTACCTAAGACATCTTTCTATTGTGTTGAAATTTTCATCATTATTATTTTTTTGGAGGGGAGCACACCCGGTAATGCTCAGAGGTTACTCCTGGTTATGCACTCAGAAATCACTCCTGGCTCGGGGGACCATAAAAGTCACCTGGGGATCAAACAGGACTTTGTCCTAGATCGGCTGCGTACAAGGCAAATGCTCTACAGCTGTGCTTTCGCTATAGCCCCTATTTATTTCTTATTTTTTTATTTTCTTTATTTAAACACCGTGATTAGAAGTATAACTGTAGTTATATGATTACAGTCATGTAAAGAACACCCCCCTTCACCATTGCAGGATTCCCACCACCAATTTCCCAGATCTACCTACTCCCCACCCCACCCACACCTGTACTTGAGACAGACTTTCTTTTTCCCTCATTCATTCACATTGCTATAATAGTTTTCAGTGTATTTATTTCTCTAACTGCACTTATCACTCTACGTGGTGAGCTTCATGTCATGAGCTGCACTTACATGGGAAGATGGGGGGAAATAAGGGTATTTATTTCTTTTATAATAGAGCTACATTGTCTTCTCTGATCAAGAAACCATGAAATAAAAAAAATCTACTACACATGCATTTTATTTAAAAGTTTCCCATTAAATTTATTAGAAAAACTGGTCAGCTATTTTGTGAGATCTGTGTATATAGGACATGCTACTACCATCAACGTTTAGTATCCATGTTATGCTGACTTTATAAGAAGACACAGAAAATATTCCTGGACATGCATTCAGGGAAGGTTTAAAACCTGGAAGGTTTAAAAGACCTTATGAAGTACCAGGGATAGAACCCAGTTCTTCAGCAAGCGAGGCAAGTGCCCCTTCATGCTATTTCTTTCTTTCTTTTTTTTTTTTTTTTTTTTGGTTTTTGGGTCACACCTGGCATTGCTCAGGGATTACTCCTGGCTCCACGCTCAGAAATCGCTCCTGGCAGACTCAGGGGACCATATGGGAGACCGAGATTCGAACCGATGACTATCTGCATGAAAGGCAAACGCTTTACCTCCATGCTATCTCTCCGCCCCCCCCTCCCAACTTCATGCTATTTCATTGGTATTTAAATGAATTGAGTTTTATGAACAAGGTAAAGGAAACAGTATACTGTCTTTCAGGGCCAGCCACAGAGGTAAGTAGAAAAGGTTTTTCTTTAATACAGTCATAGACTTTTAAACTACTATGCTTTTTAAAAGAAAGCACTAAGGTTAATGTAAAACCTTGTATAAAAGGTTTTGACATTCTATGTAAAAGGTTATGACCTTCTTTTTGCTCGATTCTTGTGAGAAAATAATAATAACTGAGAACTTTCTGATCTCTGGAGAGAGAATTCTTCAAAGATTCAAGAGTCCCAAGGAGGACAAAACAAAATAAACTCAACAAAACAATGCAAGAAGCATATCAATTAAAACAATAAAATCAAACAAAAATAATTATGGTAGATCAAAAGATAATAATTAAAGTAACAAGAGAAAAAGAAACACACAAATACCAGAGAAATAACTTAAGAATCACAACAGACCTTTTATGACATCTTATATAAGTCAGGAAAGGGTTGAATGAGATATTTAAAGTATTAAGAGAGAAAAAAAACTCTGGCCTAGAGTTTATAACCTTGCAAACTATCATTTAGACTTGAGGGATAGATAAGAATCTTTTCAGACAATCAAAAGCTGATAGCAGTTGTGACAATACTGCAAGGATTACTTAAAGACTGTCTATAAAGAACAAAGAGACTCTTTTAAAATCAATTTGATTCCATACACACACATATGTGTATACACAGCAACACAACAATTTTTGTTAATAACCCCTATTAATGTCAATGGACTAGTCTCCCCTATAAAAAGGCATAGAGTAGTTAAATGGATTAAGGAAGAAAATCCAACCATTTGCTGCCTAAAATAATAGAATAAAAATAGACTCAAGAATTAAAAGGTGGGATATAATGATACAAGCCTATGAAAGAGAGAAAAAATATTGAGACAGCCATACTGATATAGTATATATGCTTTCAGTATAAAAAATAATTAGAGAGAGTGGTGGATACCAATTATTGATTGGGAATAAAGTTTCAACAAAGTTCATAAAACTTCTGCTTACAAATCTAAAGCAACTATTGGTAGAAACGCAATAGCAGTGGAAGACTTCAACACCCAACTTTCACCATAGACAGATCAACAATATAGATTATCAGTGAAGATACAAGAGTACTAAATGAAGATGTAAAAACTGGGATTGTTGAACATATACAGGATTCTTCTTCTCCCTCAAAAGAATATACATTCTTCTTTAGTGCACACTGAATGTTCTCTGGAATAGATCACATAGTAGGATGTAACTTATATATACATAAACTTACAAATATAGAAATTGTATACAAACTACCTTCTCAGAACTACAGTGTCATTAAAGTATAAGTTAACCACAAAAAGAAGATGGGGGAAATTTTTAACACTTTGATGTTATTATTGATTGGTACCCATTGGCAACACCAGAATGATATTACACTGAAAAAATAGGATTCAGATAATCTTAGATCACTAAACCCAGAGCTGCCTATTCCCAGGCCTATTATTGTGCACTTAATATAAAGGCTTACATACACATCAACTGTTAGTACTTCTGGAATTTTACTTAAGGCAAATAAGATATAACATATATTTGTCAAATGAACTTGTATTGAGTTGCTAAGAAAAGTGCTGTGGGAACATTTTAGGAGTATTAATAATTTGCCATTTGCAATTGCAATCTTGGCGGTGTGCCGCTAGGCCTGTCTACTTCAAGGCCTCAAGACCTGTGCAGTTTCTGGCAGAGATCTACTTGTCCTCATCTTGACTCCTTCATTTGGAGCTGTAGAAAAAAAACACAGCTAAACAACAACTGGATCAAAGACTAAATAAAGAAAGAAGTAAAAAGATTACTTGAAATCAATTAAAATAAAGACACAGCTAAAAATATATGAGATACTATCATAAGGGACAAATTCATGGTCATTTAGGCCTACATTAAGAAAGAAGAAAAACTCCATATCAACTACCTAATTACACATCTCAAAACTTTGAAGAAGGGACAATAAAGAATCCAAAAAGTAGTAGAAAGAGGGAAATAATAAAAACTAGAGAAGAAATCACCAACATAGAAATCAATGAAGCAAGGAATTCAGGATGCCAGGAGTTGGTTCTTCAAGACAAAATAAAATAAAATAAATAAGACACATAATTTTTATCTAGATTCACAAAGAAAAAAAGGAAAAGATGTTCAAATAATTAGACCAAAGGAAATACATTACAGTAGATCCTTCAGAAGTTATATGTTCAGCTTTATGTTATTAGACTGAAGAACATAGAAGAAATGAATAGATTCTTAGAATAATGCAACCTCTCAAAGATTAATGAAGAGGAAGTAGAAATCCTAAACAGGTAAATTAAAACAGTAATTGAGAATTTCTCCGAGATCAAAATTCCAAGTCCAGATCGGTTAACTCGTGAGATCTATCAAGCCTCCAAAGAAGATTTACTACTTTTGCTTCATAGTTTCTTCTAAAACTGGACACAGTAATCTTTCCTAACACCTTCTATGAAGATAACATTACACTTTGGGTATTAATGCCCAAATAAGACAGACATTTCCAGAAAAGAAAATATTAGACCAGTTTCACAATGAATATTGACGCAACATTCTTTTTTTTTTTTTTTTTTTTTTTGGTTTTTGGGTCACACCCGGCAGTGCTCAGGGGTTACTCCTGGCTCCATGCTCAGAAATTGCTCCTGGCAGGCACGGGGGACCATATGGGGCACCGGGATTCGAACTGATGACCTTTTTGCATGAAAGGCAAACGCCTTATCTCCATGTTATCTCCTGGGCCCCAAGACGCAACATTCTTAACAAAATTTTAGCTAGCAGAATCCAACGACATGTAAAAAATTATACATACTGATCAAGTGGAATTCATCCCAAAGATGCAATCATGGTTCAACTTATGAAAATCCATTAACATAATATAGCACATTAGTAAAAGAAAGGTAAGATTCATCTAATTATATCAATCAATGGTTAAAGAACCTTTGGCAAGATCCAAAATCCATTTAAGATAGTCTTTGGCAAAAAAAGGAATGGAAGGAAACTTTCTCAAGATAATAATAAACATCTATATTCTTTTTACCTTGTTTCTTCTGTGGTTTTTAAAAAATTATTATAACACCATGACTTTTCAAGTTGTTCATAATAGAGTTGTTTCAAGCATTAAATGCTCAAACACCAGTTTCACCACCAGTGTGACCTTCCTGCCTCGAGTATCCCCAATTTTCCAATTTTTCATGCATCACCTTAGCCTGTCTCCATGCGGGCATAAACAAATTTACTTCATGTCATTAGTTACAAGACAAAGGCAAATGGATGATCAAACTTCAGATCAACAAGGATTAATTTTAAATAATTGTTATATCTCTCTATAGTATTGCTAAAATCAGTGTCTAAGGATTTACTGGACTGTGGATGGTGCTAGTTGAGCCTTTTCCATTAATGTTTAGGTTCATTGAGTCTGGTAGATTGGTATGTGTTTTCTCCATCCACTTTTCTGTGATACTACTGGGCTAACACTATGATAAAATTTTGAGATGTTGCTTGGGTGCATGGTTCAGAATTCATAGATCTGAAATAAATTTGCTGGCTTGGTAGTTTGATATTGTTAAGTTTGGGAGGTAGGCTATTCAGTGTGGTATTGGGCTGCTATGATTCATGCAGAAAGGAGAATTTGTACCCACCCATTTTGAGAATGTCACAGAGGTATCAGCCAGGACCAGATTACCTGGGAAATGTTGGAGGTCATTGGTTTTTTGTTTGTTTGTTTTTTGTTTTGTTTTTTTCTTGGATGTTGACAGAGGAGCTGTGCTATATTTCTGCCAAAAAGATGGTGTGTGTCTAGTATTATTCTTAATAGCTATAAACTGAAAGTATTTCTTCTGAGACCAGTCAGGTACACTGCAAGATACCCACTATCTACATTATTATTCAGAATAGTATTAGATTGCCTGGCTACATCAATCAGGCAAAATAAAAGCAACAACAACAACAAAAAAAGAAAACAAAAAAACCTCCAAACAAATCAAAATGATCCAAATTGGAAAAGTAGAACTCAAATTCTCACTATTTGCTGATGACATGATATACATAAAAACCCTAAAGAGTCCACATAAAGGCTCTTAGAAACAATTAACCGATGCATAAAAGTTCCTTGCTGCAAAGTCAATGCACAAAAGTCAATTGCATTATTATATACAATCACCTAATTTTTGACAAAGGAACAAGAAACCCTAAATGGAGCAGGAAAAGCCTCTTCAACAAGTGGTACTGACAGAATTGGTTAGCCACTTGCAAAAAAGTGAACATAGTTCCCCAGCTAACATCATGTATGAAGGTAAAATCAAAATGGATTAAAGACATTGATATCAGATGATACCATAAGATACATAGAACAACACTTAGGTAAAACACTCCATGACATTGAGACTAAAGGCATCTTCAAGAAGGAAATTGCACTTTCCAAACAAATGGAAGCAGAGATAAGTAGTTGGGACTACATTAAGCTGAGAAGCTTCTGCACCTCAAAAGAAATAGTGTCCAGAATACAAGAGCCACCCACTGAGTGGGAGAAACTATTCACCCAATACCTATCAGATAAGGGGCTAATATCCAAAGTATACAGGGCACTGACAGAACTTTACAAGAAAAAAAATCTAATCCCATCAAAAAAGGGGAGAAGAAATGGACAGACACGTTGATAAAAAAAGAAATACAAATGGCCAAAAGGTACATGAAAAATGCACCACATCACTAATCATCAGGGAGATGCAAATTGAAGCAATTACAAGATATCATCTCACAACGCAGAGATTGGCACACATCAATAAGGGAACTGAGAACATAAATGGAGTAAAGATAGACTCTTTGACAAATGGTTCTGGGAAAATTGAATAACTACAGGTAAGGAACTAAAGCTGAATCCATATATTAGAACTTTCAAAACAATCAATTAAAAGTGGATCTTGAGATCCTACTATAAGGTACAAAGTAAATTGAGAGAAATATCAGTAGAATACTCCAACATTTGGATCTTGAAAACATCTTTAATGATTTTCTCCCACTGACAAAGCTCACAAATTAAACAAATAGGACTACATAAAATTAAAGAGTTTATGCATTGCAAAAGAACCATGGGCTAAAACTAAAAAAGAGTTAACTGAATGGGAGAAGTATTTGCAGTCAACACAGTGAAGGGTTAATATCCAGAATATACAAAGTACTCACAAAGATCAACAATATAACAACAAGAACAACAACAGCAACAGCAAAATCCTCAAAAATTATCAAAAATGGGGAAAGGAAATTAACAGACACTTCTCAAAGGAAAATAAGCAAAATGGCCAATAGGCACAAGATAAGGGCTCAGAAAAATCTTAAGAAAATGCACAAAGAAAAAATGCTCACTTATCATTAAGGAAATGTAAATAAAGATGACAAAAAAATGCCATCTTACTCCAGTACTAATAATGGCACACACCAAAAATAATGGAACAATCTGTGTGGTAAAAAGGAACTTTCATCTACTGCTGTGGAAATGTCTGATTCTAACCCTGTGGAAAACAGTGTGGAGAATCTTCAATAAACCTAGAATTTAACTACCATATGACCCAGCAATTTGACTTTGGGACATCTATTTCCCCTGAATATAAAAGCACTTATTCAAAAGGATATATGAACACCATTATTTATTGCTGTTCTTAGTACAATAGCTAAAATTTGGAACCAAGCTAAGTGTCCAATGACAGATGATTGGATTATGAAGATGTGATACATATACACAATACAGCTTCACAAAATGATAAAATCATGCAATTTTATGCAATCTGGTTGAAACTGGAAGATAACATGTTGAGCAAAATAAGCCAGAAAAAAGGCAAACAGGATGATTAATGATCTGTGATATATATAAAAAAATTGAATAAGGGAATGTATTATAGTAAAAAGGGATACCTAGATTACCTCAAAGCCCAGAAATTCAGGAGGAGGACAGAGAAGGAACGAAATCAAGTTGGTCATGGAAAATAGGAGGAAACTAATGGAAGAGCAGGGATTAGAGTTATAGTTTTGCTGGTGATGTAGAAAAGTGGTAATCCAAAAGTGGATCCAAAATACATAACACTAAAAACTTGAGCTCTATGCTACAACCCCCAGATTTTTCTAATATGCCTGTCAAGATGGCACCTGGGGAACAGAGGGTCTGATGGAGCAGGTGGATGGATATGGAAACTGGTTGTGGGATTGGTGTTGAATTATTATATGCCTAAATCTCAACTTTCAATAACTTTGAAAGTCATGATTCTTTAATTAAGTAAAAAAATATTTTAAAAAACATATATTGAAAAAATTTATTTCCTTTCTTTTATTTAATGCTTACAATTTTTTGGCATGATTTATCTGTGTGATGATTTAAATTAATTAATTTGTTAGATTATCTGGGTTCAGCATCTCTACAAGTTCTCAAATTCATCTATGATTATTCTTTACATTGTCATATATGCTTGTTTAGAATGAAATATAAAGGCTCTATCTAAATTTTTTCATCTTTGATTTGTTTCCCTCATTCTTCTTTCTAATTTTACATATTTGTATTTAAACTCTCACTATAGGAGTTGGAGGATGGTATGATATGGTTGAAATATTTTATTTAAAGCATTAAATTTGATGTGCGAGATATAGCTCTGTGCTGCTTTGACCTTTTATGTCCAAGGCTTTGTAGTTGATTGCTAATACTGCCTGTTCCCACCAGCCATACAGAGAGAAGTTCCATCACCAGCATAAAAAAATCAAGAAAAATTGTAGGGCCAGGACATAGTATAGGGATGAGGGCACATACTAGGGTGGTTCATTTCTAGCATCACATAATCCCTCAAATATTGCATGGTACAGACAGCCCTGGAGGCCTCCTACATTCAGAAGTGGTGTGGTAATCCAAGGCACCACTGGACCCATAAAACATCAAATCTTCAATTGGGTTGGTTCCATACATTGAATAGTCACCCTATCACCTCATTTGCCTACAATTGCTAGTGGAATCCCTGAAACTCCTGAGCACCAGTTGGGAGGGTCCTTGCCCAAAATAGAAAAAAGAAAATATTTAATATTTTTTAAAGGTAATTTTTATTGTGCTCAATGTGAATTAAATGTCTTTCACGGTTATATATATATATATTTTTTTAATTTTTATTTTTTAATTTTGAGAACAAAGATGCAAAGAAAGAGGACAAGGTAAAGTTACAGTGGAAGGACAATCAACCATAAACAGAATTCACATAAGTCCCCTTGCTGATGTCTTAACATTGAATTTTCAGCCAAAGAATATTAAGAAAAATAAAACAGAACCCATGCATAATTACTTTGTCCCTCAGTCCCCAGATTGTGATACATATTTCCTAGCAGCATATAAAGTGTTCTAAAGCCATAAAACTTTATGTATCTTCTTGAATATTGAAGG
>PVKC010037187.1:0-13048 GCA_004027635.1 Crocidura indochinensis
GGTGGTGGTAGGGGAGAGGATATGGGAACTAGGATGGGAACTGAGGTGGACGGAGGACTTTTTGTTGATGGGAGTTCCCCTGATTTTATGTTAATTTGTACCTAAAATATGATTGCCAATGATATGTAACCCAACATGTTTAAAAATAAAAATTATATTAAAATAAAATAAAATAATAATGGTATTCCATTCTTTTCAGAAAATAATTATCCATATTTATATTGAATATTGTATTAAAGTACCACATTGTTTCCTAAATATAAAGTAATGAAGCATCTTTAGAAAATTTGGGTTATTAATTCTTGTGTAACTTCAACAAGAAGATTCTGAATTTTTAGAAATAATATGTATCAATTTTATTCTAGAATCAAATAACAAAACTCATTTTTACAAAAGGAACACAATGCAATTGAAACAATGAACTTCACTGGTCTGACCATATGTTCCAATATCCAGAAACAGCTTACTTAAAGATCTACATGGAATAGTTTTTTTTATTGTTGCTTGTTGGGTTTATTTTTCTTTTTTGGTATGGTTTTTATTTTTTGGTCTTCATCCAGCAGAACCATACAATTTGAATGATCTTGTTGTGCCCTCATGAATTGAGGGGGAAAATAAAAATGAGTGGTACCAGGACCAAACAACCATATAAGCATATAGTGGAAATAAAAACTGATCAAACTTAAATACCAAATCCAAAGTCACAACAGAATCGATACCCTATCTACAAGGAGCTATACACGGAGGGAATCAGTTACACTAGCACTCAGGGTGGAGGGGGAGCAAAGGAGGGAGATATGGGACACATGCTGGGAAAAGGGGTGGAGCGAGGACAACACTGGAGATGGGAATGACCCTGTTTCATTGTCACTATGTACTTTAAATATAACTGTAAATGATTTATTATTCACTTTTGGTCTTAATAAAAATATTAAAAAATACAAATCAAGGCATTGTCTAAGGATTAACAAATAATAATTTTCTAAAGCTCACTTATCATTCAGGCATCCTTGTTTACTGAAAAATGGCCATAGACTAATAGAGAAATAAGGATATGCTGTAACTTGCTTGTTATTTAATACAAGGAATGTCTTTAATTTTCAGTCATTATTCTCTGAGAATAATATTTTGGCATATATCTTGCTTTTTAAATTATTTAGAAAGTCCAGCTGACTTTTTTGATTAGTGAAAATGTTTTATTTTATTTTTTGTTTTTGTTTTTGTTTTTGGGTCACACCCGGCAGTGCTCAGAAATTGCTCCTGGCAGGCACGGGGGACCATATGGGGCACCGGGATTCGAACCGATGACCTTTTGCATGAAAGGCAAACGCCTTACCCTCATGCTATCTTCTGGGCCCCATGTTTTCTTAATAATATTACTAATATATTTGTTTTCTCAATGTGCTTATTTCCCTAAGTGAAGAATTAGTAAAATTTATAAATACAATCACTGACCATTATATCTGAACACACAGAGCACACACCCTGCTTTCCCCAAAGCTTCCACCTCCCTTCACCCTCCTCTTTTGAGATCTAAAAACCTACCTGAACTTGTTTAGCATTTGTTAAGTACCTTTGTCTATTAATTATGTGGATTAAATTTGATTCTGTGTATTAAATCTGTACTATAACAGAAGACAGTGACTCTTTCTGTGCACTAGCAGGGAAGCCCCCTGACCCTATGCTTTTCCCAGTTAAGTCTATCTTGTTTTTATTAATCATTGAGGCAACCCTGCTTCAGACTCATTCACTCAGGATTGGATGAAAAGTGCCGCCTTCACAAGCATCTTTTACTCACTTTACTAATTAATGCACAACACTATTTATACAAATCTAGCTTTCGGTCTACCACTTTATTGGATATGTTCTTTAGTCATTAAGAGAGAATAGTTTCAAATTTAAGTTGGGAACCAGAAATACTTGACTTTGACTTATGGTTAGTTTATCATTTAATATTAGACTTTAGGATACTTTAGATAACTTTGAGAAACACTAGTTATCATATCTGTAAAATGGTAATAATATTGACATCAGAAAATAAGGTATATATGAGTCAGTTATTTAGAGTGCTAGTTGCAATGCTGAGAAATTGGTGTTCTCTTTTTAATGGCATTTAATTTCTTGTTCATTTCTATTTCTACTCATTAATGGCATCAATTAAGAACTCTTTTCAGTATTTCCACGTAAAAATCATTCATTAAGAATAAATTCCTTAAGATGAAAATTGTCTGGCATCCAAGATATTTAACGAAGCACAGTTAGTATTTTTTTCAATATGTTTACCAAGTATATTCTGTCCAACAGAAATTTTATCAAAAACATTTGGGCAGAAAGCCGAGATTGGTCTCATAAAATCAATTGATCACCCAGTTCTCCCAAAGTAGTTATGCTGATTTGTAATATAGAGAGTGTTTAAAAGTCAACAGTGAAAAGAAGAGTAAAATTTTTTTGCATGTATTATGCATTTGTCACAGATATAAAGTAATGAAAAATATAAATTCAAATAAATGAAGGGCTATGTTTTATATGTTTTGAATCTTTCCTAATATATTGTGGAATATAAATATATATTAAATCAACACATTGTATTTCCACAGAACTATACATGAATTCATAAAAAGACAATACAAACACTAGGCAAAATATCTCATTTGGAACTAACTATATGAAGAGGCAATAGGGAACAGATTAAAGGGCACAGCTGTCTACTTCCACAAGTATAGTTGGAAAAGAGCCAGAGAATATGGGAATATGTTATTGTACATCTTTCCTATAGAATCATCTTATGTACTTCACAGCGTTTTTAAGCAGCCCCTTTTCTGTTCACTGCATATATATGACACCTACATCTTGTCAGGGGTCTGTTCTTTCATTTATTGAACTAAAATTTTAGAGTGACACTTGTTCCCTCAGTTACTAATGGAGAATCATTAAATCTTAAATCATAATAAATTTAGTTGCAAATAGGTTAGGTTGACAGCAGATAATATGACTGAATAAGTGAAAGAATTAATCTATGTTTTCTTTATTGATGAAATTTTTTGTGTAAATGAAAATCACAATCTATATTTTCTTTTAAGTGATCTTCTAAAAATACACCAATTGCTGATATTGTATTGTTTATTCTGAATTGCTTTGAGGTACAATAACTATCTTCTCTGATAAGATGTAAACAGTAAAACGGGATTTTATGATAACTATTACATATTGATTTGATTTTACATACTTTTTAAGTTTAGCTTTTAAGAAAATATAAAGTATTGTATATTCAAACACTATATTAAGTATTAATAACTGGTATTCTTCTTGCCAATATAGAAATAAAAAATCTGACAGTCAGATTTTTTACCATCAGTAAATTTATGCAATTTGCATAAGCTTATTAGCTGACAAGTATAAGAGGCCAACTAGAACTTAGGCCTCTGGGCTCTATTTTGGCACACTTTTCAGGATGATATGTTGATTTAATTAATTCATAGATGAGATATATTTTGCATGTTTGCTGTTTGTCAAGAAAAGCTATTCTGTTAAAAAATAACAAAAAATCTTTTTGTTCTCTGAGCCTTATAATCTAGAAAATAAATAGGTAAACAAACAAAATAATCCCAAGACCTTCTAAGGAAAGCAAATGCAATACACACTGTGAGATACAGAAAAAGAGAAAACCTATGGGATGAGTGTGCCTGATAAAGCAAATAAAAATATAGGCCACCACTTAAATTAGAACCAGATAATAAACACACTTTCTATTTGCTTATTTATATCTTGTAATAACATTTGCAACAAGCTAACACAAAAAGTATTGTTTACTGATGCTTATATTTAATTTGCTGTATAAAATATACAGCAACCCTATTTTGAAGGTGACTTTTAATTAATATCTAAATAAAACAAAAATACTGATCAGTATCCAAAAATCCCAAGAACCTTGCAATAGATGACAGATTGTATCTAATTCAGAGTCCTGTGAAAATCCAAATCAATCAGTGTACTTCATTGACTGAAGTTGAAAATGGTTCAAGATGGTGTTAAGAGAAATATACTGGAACCAGTAAGCATCATTTAAATTCCTCCAGGTAACTATATTTTACTTTATGCATAATGCAACCCAAAGTGATTTGGATGGTTTAAGTTATAAATGGCATATCTTCTTTAAATCCTAATTTAAAGAACAAGACAAATAGTCAAAGTTATGAAGCTAAAGAGAGGGTAAGTCAACTTGCCTTCCATCCTACTCACCTAAGTTTCCCATATAGTCTGTCCCCTGAATCTATCAGATTCTATCAGTGACGTCAGTGACAGGAGTAGACAGACCTGAGCACCATCTGTGTGATCACCAAGCCATAAACAAATAAGCAAATAGTAAAATAGTTAAATAATTGCTTTACTTACCAAGCAACTCTTGTTCAAATTCCAGGAGCTACATATGATACCCCAAATCACTCCTAAACACTGAGGTAGAAATAGCTTCTGAATATGGCACATAAATAATTAATAAATATCTGTATTCTGTAAAAATAAGAGTTTTAGTGCAAAATATTAAATAAGGAGTATCACTTGTTGACAATAGCTTGTATTCTTGGTACATAAATATGTGGCTGGCTTTGAATTATACATATTAGATAAAATGTAGAAGTCTTCAATGGGTATTTGTTATTAAAGAGAAAAAATGAACTAAGACTATATCTTTATTTAAAACTCATCAACTGCATGTACGTGGTTAAGTTTTCTAAGATTATGGATAAAGTTTAATGAAAAATAAAAGTGAATATTGTTACTTAATGTCATTTTCATAAGAAGACAAAAATCATTAGAAATGAAGATACCAAGTCAATTATTATTTCTTATATGAGTTAATAGGATTAGGATCTTCAATAGAAGTATTAGAAGTATGTACATATAGGTGCACATGCCCACATAGGTCATTAATAGACAGTTTAATGACTAAAAACTTTAACTGAATTTTACGTATTGTTTTGTTTTGCTGTCACAATGACTTACAATCTTTTAAATACAATTAAATTTTAAAGACAGATAAAAGTGTTAGTAGGACATAAAACATAAAAAACAAAGAAGCTAAGATCAAAACAAGTTTATATTGATTACAACATTTACTGTAATAGTGTCAGTGTACTGAAACTATTTTTCTATTTCCAAAATACTTTCTAAACTTCATTAATCAAGCAATATTTATTATAAGCAGTAAAAATAAGAGATATTTTACCTTCCAGAATAACATCCTAAATATTGAACTTTATACACCACTTTATATTTGTATTTTCTCAGGAGGCAGTAACAGTTTTATGCTACTGATGTATATTTATACTTCAGTGTTTTATATGCAATTAATGTGTGTTATATATTACACAGGGAGGTGAGTTGTTCTACATTTATACTTGTGTAGGAAGAAAAATGCTTAATCTTTACATATATTTAAATTGGAATAATTTTCACTAGAGAAGTGTTTAATTGTATCAAGATATCTTATCAAAGGTTTTAAAGGTAATGGAAGGATATGTCTATATGTTAAAAATCCAAATTAAAAAATTGTTTTTTAAGTTTTTCAATAATTAATTTTATATCTTCTCTATTTTGAAATGATCTCTAGTCACAAATATAATTTTTCACTCACCTGGGAGTTCTTTGAGCTTTCTCGTATATCAGTATTCAGAATAATTCCTGTTGGTACACACTATTTCCACTGTAATATCTTTCCCATCCTTTTTGTCACAAGTTTTTTAAAGTGTTACTATTGTGAACTAAAATAGTTTTTATAAACTTGGGAACTAATAACTATACTAAAGAATATTGATATTTCTTCTAAAATAAAAAATAATTTATGGAAATATTTTTCTTAACTGAGAATGTCGTACAGTACAATGGGTAGGGCACTTACCTTGCTCTATAAAGTACATTGTTTTGATCTTATATGGTCCCCGCCACAAAAGGAGTAATTCCTGAGTGCAGGATGAGCAACTCCAAGTATGAGTCTCCAAAAATTGTTTTCCATAAACAAATTGACTAAATCATGAAGCTTTAATCTAGTATATTTTCACTAATATAGACATCAAACTGGAGCCATCCACTTAAAAAAGGGAATCACACTGTAATTTTATTAAAGTAGATTCATAATTGTTTAATAGTGTTATTAAAGTTCATTTTAGATAAGAGTATCATTAAAGTTCATTTTAGATATCTATTCTAATTATAAATAAATATCTGAATTGGGGAGAAAATATTAGGAACTGACTCCACTTCAAGGTTTCACCACATGTACCCTGAGTAGTGCCAGGGTTTATCCCAGAGACCCACTAAACATTAAGGAAATAATTCCTGGTACTTTGGGACTGAGTAGCACTGCATTCTTTAGCACTGAACAGCTGACCCACTGTCTGAACATACAAGAATTTCTCCATTCCCCTCAAAGAAAAGAAACCGTGTTCATGTAAATTATCAATAATAATAATAATAATAATAATAATAATAATAATACTTGGCTTAATTCAATATGTATTTATGAATTTACAACATTCCAAAATATCAACATTTATATCTTTTAAAAATCTTTAAGCATCTATGTTATACACATAGATTACCCCTTCACTGGGATGGGAGCAAGGATTAAAGCCATATGTGGTAGTGCTCAGGGTTTACACTTCATATGTCTCGGCTGTGCCTGGGTATAAACCTAGTTGGCCACATGCAATGCAAGAGTTCTACCTGCTGTACTTTGTTGAGCCCTCACATCAGCCCTTATTTTATATCAGCAAATTTACATAAAATTTAATAAACTTTCTCAATGTTATGTATGAATGGTAAATAAGACTTCAAAAAATCTAGCATATTTATAACATAGGTTTATAACAATCTGTACATAGAGACTATTTCACTTAAGTAATTATATAAAATAATTATAAAAATAAATTAAAGAAAACACTTGAAATTTATTTTATTCCTGTAAGTTTTGCATCATCTCAGTAAGAGCTCTGGTGCTCCTACTAGCTTTAAGTTTAGGAATCACACTGAGTGATATTTTGGGGACCATATATAATACCTGAGATAGAATCTGGGTCAGATGCAAGCAAGTTAAGGAGCTTACACACTATATCACTGTATTCTCTCTTCAGTTTCTATTCCTATACTATTAAAGCCCAGAATTCCCTTTTTACCTTCAAAATCTAATTTGCATTGCCTACTACAGAAAGCACACCACAATTTCAACTTTAAGCAGTATTTTGAACTTTCTTTTATATTATTCATGCCATCTTCATCTAGACTCTCCGAAGAGAAAGGTTTTTTGTGATTTCAATTAGTTTTGTGTTCATTATTTCATATTTAGATATCATCTTTTTCAATGTTAGTTTTTTACAATATTTTTAAGGCAAGGGGTGGGAAGGCAGGACAGATCAAGAAACACCACTCTAAAGAAACTATTTTCAAGTACCAAAGAAACTCTGCCCCTGCCAGCATTTTTCTGTCTTGAATCCAATCTGAAAATCAAAGCTACCTGTCAAAAAGCCCCTAAAAACTATGACAGAACTAATTAAGACTTTTTCTTTGCCATGAGCCAATCCATATACTTCCCTGATTAGTCTCAGCACTGTCTATAAGAACCTCGCCTACTGTCCCATAGGGAGCCTATAGCCCACTTCTAGCTGGTGTGAGCTTCTGACTGAGTCTTGTTTCTTAAATACCCTTGTTCTAGGTTTTCTTTCTCCTAGAATAAGAGTAAACTTTGAACCCTAAAAGTTTCCTTCCACACAAATTGCAATCTTATAATAGAAGGTTTTCGGGGGCTGGGTGGTGGCGCTGGAGGTAAGGTGCCTGCCTTGCCTGCGCTAACCTAGGACGGACCACGATTCGATCCCCCCGTTCCCCATATGGTCCCCTGTGCTTGCCAGGAGTGACTTCTGAGCGAATAGCCAGGAGTAAGTCCTGAGTGTAACCGGGTGTTGCCCAAAAACCAAAAAAAAAAAAAAAAAAGAAGGTGTCATACATTTAAATTATATTAATATTTTGACTTTACTCAATTATGGTTATATAAATATGTTAATGCTATACTAAGTAGTTTATTTTATCATGTTTTCTTCATGTGCACTTTATGCTAGTTGGCTTCTTCAATATTTCATTCTCTGGTTATTTTGTGTTGCTATTTATTATCCTTCCAAACTTTTTATCACAATATAATTTCCCACATGGTGAAGCACATCAGGTGATACACCGGTTCCAATTAATTTTCATTCCTGGAGTCTGTCCTTTTGGCACCCTCTGTTTTATTGCCCCCGTTTGTACTCCAGTTCTCCATGCCAGCAACACAGCTGGCTCTTCCTTTTGCTGATCTTTCAATGAGTTTTCTCTTTCATTTTGCTAGAATGGAACTTGCAGAAAAGTGTAGATAATTGCTCGTTACATAGTACATTTGTAAAACATAAACTTGAAAATATTCGTATTCCATTGTGTTTTTGTTAAGACTTTAACTGAAGAAAGAAGTGCATTTTGAAATTATGTTGTTTTTTTTTCTAGAAAGTTGAAGATCTTGGACCTTTGACATCACTTTTGAATTAGGAGGAATATACTCTATCACCGTTAAGACAATCTTGTCTTTGTGTTTGCTTTTATTTCTCCCTTTATTAGAAGCTTCAATTTACCTTTACTCTTCAGAGAGTTGATAATATGTTTTAACAGACAATGTCTCATGAATAATTTCATATTTCTGTACAATCATGACTTCGTAAGCAAAGATTACTGACAACTTAGGTTAAAGGGCTGTTTGAATGGCAAATATGCATTCAACATTAGAGATTGTTGCTGCTCTTAGGGAATTTAAAAGTCTACTCTTTCTTAAAACTGTTACTTTAATTACAGGGGGAAAAAAAGATTCATCACTCTTCTGGGAGAGGGTTTGCTTACATCCCAAAGAAAAGGTCCCTCCATTATCCCAGTGGGTCTCTCAAGATGTAAGAATTATGACCTTGGGTTATGTTTGAGTATGTAAGATACATATTAAGTAATGTGCAATATTAAGTATAAGTGTTTTTTAAAGTCATTTATGTATAGCTATGTCATTTTATATAGGATGTTATATCACAATCCATATGACCTGTTTTATAGTAATATATTCAATTGTAAAATAAAATAAAGAATATAAAAGGTTATGTAATAACTGATAGTACAAATAAATAAGCTGCAGATTAATGAAATGAACGTATGCCACACATGAAATCTATTTCAAAGTTTATATTTGAGGAAAATCTTGAATAGGCAATTTAGTAAATCAGAGAGCTACATAATAGAGGGGCAGGAGTTAAGCAAAAATGTAAATTGATACTGCAACTGATTAATTTTTAATTATCACTAGCACTGTCTGAGAACTCAGGTTAATCCTTTCACTCAAAAAACTTTGCATCTAGGGGCCGGGCGGTGGCGCTGAAGGTAAGGTGCTTGCCTTACCGCGCTAGCCTTGGACGGACCGCGGTTCGATCCCCCGTGCCCCATATGGACCCCCAGGCCAGCCAGGGGCGACTTCTGAGCGCATAGCCAGGAGTAACCCCTGAACGCCACTGGGTGTGGCCCAAAAACAAAACAAAAAAAAAAAAAAAAACTTTGCATCTATATTTTGGTTTCTGCGCATTCTCCTAAATAGAAAGCAATATCTGAGTTTTATGCCATATCTTATAGTTCGTAACATAGATAACTTTTCTCCAATACTTTATTTTGATAAAAATTTGAATATGAGTGAAGAGAGGCATGTTTTAGAACAACTACAATTTTTTTCAATAGTACTTGTTCAAAGAAAAATTATTTTCCCACACATTTCTTCTAAACATATTGAAAAATTTAGGTCATAGAAAATGCCTTATAAAGAGGATGCTTGTGTATTTCTAGGCTCTGTAGATATTGTGTTCAATGTGTTTAAGTAACAACAGTATATGAGATTGAGGGAATTGTTTAATAAGAAGACTTCTGAAAATGGAACAAAACAGAGTTGAACTTAGTGCCCGAGCTTGTGAAGCCTCATAGATTATTTTTGTGTTTTTGTTTGTTTGGTTTGGTTTGGTTTTTGTGACACACCCAGTGACATTCAGGGCCTACTCCTGGCTATGTGATCAGAAGTCACTCTCGGCTCAGGGACCATATGGGACTCCTAGGATCGAACTTAGGTTCATCCTGGGTCAGCCACGTGTAAGGCAAATGCTCTACTGCTGTGCTATTGCTCCAGTCCTTCATAGCATTTTTTTTAACAACAACATTGTATATATTTGTGAAACTATTGTAAAGGGCATCAAACTGATGTTTTAAAAACAGAAAGTAAGATATTCTGTAGATTTTAATGTCATCAAAGTAGTAGCCACTTGGTAATATCTGTAACAATATCACGGAAAGAGTTAGGGAAGAGCTACAGGAAAGGAGGATGCTCCAGTTTGGGTTTTAGCATTTATTTGAAGAAGCAGCTCTAAATGTGAATGATATGTCTCTGACTGAGAGGGAGAAGGACCGATAGAAGGTGTATGAGCCTCGGAGACTAGAGTATAGGTCTTTATCAATACAGATATTGAAGAAGTTGCTTTTCTATGAGGTTGGAAGAACACTAATTTCTAAAGCAAGAAAAGGATATAAGGGTGAGAAGGTAATTTGTGATAAGTTCATTCAATATTTAATTGACTTATGATCAGCCCCTGTAGGATAGAATTCTGAAGAGCAAATAATTGGGATTCTGAGCATTAGGAAGAAGACTGTATGGCCTATTTGTAAGTAGAGTTTGTGTTTGTTATATTGGCTGATTGATGGTTGGCTATATTGCCTATGTAGAAAAGCAATGAAGAGGAGAGCTTGTCAGATAAATATGGAGTGATATTTCAATCCTGGAACTAAAGATTATTGAGAGACTTGTAACTGGGTTTTGTAGTACATAAAATATTCTACTTTGAAATGCAGATGTCACCATGATTTTCCAGAAGGCTGAACAAATTACATGATGTGGGGCTAATGCAAACAAATATATAAAAGTTCTATATATTAAAATATATAGGAATCTGCATGATGGGCCCATACAGAAACTTTATTCTTCTCTTACTCCTGGTCATAATTCTGGTCAAGAGATAATGTAGTAAACTTCTGAATTGACTTTGCATTCTTGCTTTCAGGTGAAACCTGGGAACAAGTTACAGAGAGCAATGTAAGGGGTCTGGTTTTCTATCACTCAGGCAGTGTTATAATTAAATAAATTATAACTAAATAGTTTATAACTATAGATGACTAAATTAATTCTCATTAGAAAAAGAAAGTGGGACTACAGTACAACATATATGAGACAGTCATTTGAATCTCTAACTGTTTTGTCTATGAACAGACATTCAGAAAGAATTTCTAGCAAAGCGTGTTGTCACCTGGAGAAATAGCTCCTCTTTGTTGATTTCTTGGATGACACCTTTACCTGAAGATCTTAGAAATGAGATATTTGTGTCTTTTTATCCAAATCCACATTTGCATGAGTGGGTTCCCCACATATATTCCTGAACTTTTATAATCAGGAATGATTGACTTCCGGGAAAACTGTCCGGACTCCTACAATGACATTCGTATGATGGTAAGTATATGTCTATGCAATAAGTGGAGTCTTTTTGTATTGTCAGTCATTTAACTATTGAGAGGATCCTAATATATCCTATAAAGGAAGCTCTATCTGGTCACATTATAGCAGAACTATGCACACAAATGAGCAGTGGCAGGATATTTTGGGGGATAATCTGATCAGCATGTAGGGGCTGTGCCTGTAAGCACATTTAGGGGGATGCATGATGGTTCAAGAGGAAAAATGCATACACTTTGATGTCCTGAACAAATTTCTTCCCAAAAGACTATACTACCTATTCTCACTTTCTACTCTCCCAGGAGGATTTATTTCCCCTTCTCAGGTTTTGGAATCCCTGGGGTGTGGGGGTGTCCATTCAGTGATCCTTCATCTAACACTTCTGTTCAGTATCCTATAACCAGAGCTAGAGACAGTCCTAGAATGGGCATCCCTTCTGAGAGAGTCTTTCCAGTGGAGACTCAGAATATCCTCCCCCATATGTAAGTATCTGTGCCTCCCTCCCCACCCAGATATTCACATATTCCCTCCTGTCCACCTCTGCTCCCCAAATTCTTGTTGATCAGGTTCTTCTGGGGGCAAATTGCCATTGATAATCTTTCTGCAAGGGGGTGGTTGCTGCTCTACATTTTCTGAAGGTCGAGACCACCCCAACCTTCTCTGGAGGAGAGGACACACTCTTTCTGCTCTCCAGGATGCTTCAGGAGTCAGTGGGGGCTCTAAAATGTGTCATCCCCACATCTTCCCTTTCTCCAAATAACAGATTCAGAACAAGCAATATGTTCAAAACTAATGAGATTTTATTCATTTTCTGCACTTGTACAGAGACAACAACAAAGAATTCTAATGGCCTTGATAAATGCATTTTTCTTAGACCCTGCTGGGGAGGACACATTATGGGAAGCACAACGGTTCTGTCTCTGCCTGGAGCCTCTCAGAAAATGAAAACTCCAGCTCCTCCTAGGACGTGATTCTCCCTGGACATCCATTAGCCCTGAGCCTATTGGGTGACTTGATCGAGGCTCAGAATCTAGGGCCCAGCATACCTGTTCCCCTTGCTCCACAAAGCTAATAGAGGAGAGAAACTCTTCCTCCTGAATGTTGCAGCTCCTGGCACACTGGATATTAATAGGGACAGTGGGCTGGACAGAAGTTTGCCGTAAGATTGATATCGTTTCAGAAGAGATGGTTTCTGAATATCGGAACATGCATGGTCCTACTCCTGTGGATGTTAAGCTGTGTAATTGTAGCAGGGGTGATGGAGACAGGAAGGAGTAAAGGCGCAGAGCTAGCAGAGAGGCATATTGTGGGCGTTCTAACCCTGGGGGTAGGACCAAGAAGATAGATGCCATGGTCCTGCAGAGGGTGGTGTGCCACAGTGCCAGGGAGACCAGGACAACAGGGAACCTGCAGTGGCGCTGCAGGTGGTGGTCAACTGTTTGTCCCCAGAACCGGGTG
>PVKC010037188.1:0-13052 GCA_004027635.1 Crocidura indochinensis
CTCAGAAATTGCTCCTGGCAGGCACGGGGGACCATATGGGGCACCGGGATTCGAACCGATAACCTTTTGCATGAAAGGCAAATGCCTTACCTTCATGCTATCTCCCAGGCCCCTTGAATGGAGTTTTACAGTCGATAAATCTCTTTCACGTATATCAATGTATTTGCTAAATATGCAGAAGAGGGGATTGAGAGATAGCAAAGCGGTAGGGCAATTGCCCTGCACACGGCCAAACCAGGGTGAACAGTGGTTCGATTCCCACCATCCCATATGGTTCCCCGAGCCTGCCAAGGGCAATTTCTGAGCACAGAGCCAGGAGTAACCCCTGAGTGTCGCTAGGTGTGGCTCAAAAACAAACAAACAAACAAACAAACCCAAAATGAAAGGTAGCACAACAGTAGGGCATTTGTCTTGCACGTGGCTGATCCAAGACAGACCTCGGTTCAATTCTTAGAGTCCCATATGGTTTCCAGAGCCAGGAGTGATTTCTGATCTCATAGCCAGAAATGTCTGAGTGTGGCCCCCCAAAAACAAAAAACAAACCAAAACAAAACACAAACAACCCTGAAACAATAAGATAGATTTCTCCAATTCAACCAAGTCTTTTTTTTTGGGGGGGTGTCTGGGGGACATGACACCCACACCCAGTGATGCTCAGGGGTTTCTCCTGGTTATGAGCTCAGAAATTGCTCCTTACTTGGGGGACCATTTGGGATGCCGGGGGATAGAACCGTGGTCAGTCCTAGGTTAGTGTGTACAAGGCAAATGCTCTACCGCCTGTGCCACCGCTCCAGTCCTTCAACCAAGTCTATTCCTGGCACAGATACACAAAGTAGCAAATAAAGCAGCTGTGTTCAAATTAACTAGGCTCTAAGAAAATCACAGTCCCAGTGAGTGACCTAGAGAATTCAGCAAGTCATATAAAATTGAAGTGTGAGCCCAAAAAACAGCATAAGAGATTAGAGTATCTGCCTGGCAAACACATAGTCACAAATGCAATCACAAGTGTCCCACTTGTGCTGAATGCAAACTGTGTAGTCTTATCATTTGAACCTGGTAGCTCTGCTTTGATCCTGGCACCACAGTGATTTCCAGCTGCATGGCAGGCAAGTGTGTGTAAACATCATAAAAAGGGGAGACCACTAGCAAGCACCGAAATTCAAAAGATGTGTAGTCACTAAAAGCGATGCCCTAGCACTGTTGGGTGTAACCAAAAATCTGTTTCCCCCAAACAAACAAAAACTAGAACCTAGAGCAGGGGTGGTGAACAAGTTCGACACAAAGAGCCAAAATTTTAAACTGTGAGAGTCAGAGAGCCACACCATGCAGTGACCTGCCAAAACAAACACTCACAAAAAAGTATCTAATTTTAACAATAATATACTAAACACATATTGCATTTTGCCGTTTTGAGTGAGGGCAAACATCCTGTTCGCCACCCCTGCCCTAAAGTCTGATATCCTTAAGGCTGAAGAGATAGTACAGATAGTACAGTTCAATCCCTAGGAACAATTTCTCAGCACAGAGCTAGGACTAAGCATCATTAGGTATGGTCCTGACATCCCCCCCTATAAAGTAAGAGTGTGAGTATCTCAGTGACCCTCGCCAACACGACAACCATAATTTGTGTCTGTGTTAAGTACGACACTAGAGAAATGCACATGGAGTTGCGTACCATGGGTTGAGCATGACAACCTATTCGCAGATAAATCTTTACTCCTCACTCTCTAAATGAAGCCTGTTCAGGTCAAATTATCCTGAATTTGGGAATTGCTTGATTCCCTAAGTGAGTCTTCACAAAATGATTGTGAAGACTGAGATAGCCAAAACTGACCTTTTTTATTAGCAGCCAACCAGGATGAACGGTGGTTCAAATCCCAGCATCCCATATGGTACTTGTGCCTGCCAGGAGTAATTTCTGAGCACAAAGCCAGGAATAACCACTGAGCGCAAACACCTTACCGCTGTGCTATCTCTCCGGCCCCTATTTTTGAAATTTACCAGTGGCTGCTGTAGTTTCTACCTGCTGCTGGGTGTGACCCAAAAACAAAACAAAACAAAAATAAATAAATAAATAAAATAAAATAAATAAATAAAAAGTAAAACTACAGGAGAAAGAGAAATAGTACACCCAGTTAGGTGCTTGCTTGTGTGCAATTGAACCTGGTTTGATCCTTGGCACCCCTGGTTCCCCAAACACCACCAGAGTGATCTCTGAGTCCAGAGCCAGGGGTAAATTCTGAGGACATTGGTGTGGCCCCAAAACCAAAATACAAATTAAGTAGGAGCCAGAGCGGTGGCGCAATCGGTAGGATATCTGCCTTGCACACGCTAACCTAGGATAAACCAGGTATTTGATCCTTCGGAGTCCCATATGGTCTCCCAAGCCAGGAGCAAGATTTCTTTTTTTTTTTTTTTTTTTTTTTTTTTTTTGTGGTTTTTGGGTCACACCCGGCAGTGCTCAGGGGTTACTCCTGACTCCATGCTCAGAAATTGCTCCTGACAGGCACGGGGGGATCATATGGGGCACCGGGATTCAAATCAATGACCTTTTGCATGAAAGGCAAATGCCTTACCTCCATGCTATCTCCCAGGCCCCAGGAGCAAGATTTCTAAGCGCATAGCCAGGAGTAACCCCTGAGCATCACTGGGTGTGGTCCAAAAACCAACAAATAAATAAATAAATAAATGCAAAGTAAGTAAAACTACAGTCAGAATACAGCAGGCAGGCACTTGCCTCGCACATGGTTAACCCAGGTTCAATCCTTTGTATTGTATATGGTTAGTCAGTCCCCTGATCTTCACCAGGAGTGATCCCTGAGTACAGTGTAGAATAGAAGCAAGCCCTAAACACAAAAGGGTTCTAGGTGTTTTTAAGGAGGCACAGGCCACAATGGGAGATCTGTGATTTACACTGCACAATTAAAGACTCCAGGTAGCTAAGACAAGAAAAGTCACAAAAATGGAGCGATGATCCTGACAAACTAGCTACAAAGGCAAGAATTCCTTCCTTGTTCAAGTATCTTTATACTCAAGCATAAGCCGAAAACTCCAAACTTGGCTTATACTTGGGTCATATAGGCTATTTGATTCAGTGCTCAAGCACTGGTTTTCTGCACTTAATTTTTTTTTTTTTTTTTGGTTTTTGGGTCAAACCCAGCAGTGCTCAGGGTTTACTCCTGGCTCTACACTCAGAAATCGACCCTGGCAGGCTCGGGGGACCATATGGAATGCCAGGATTTGAACCATCGACCTTTTGCATGCAAGGCAAATGCCTTACCTCATGCTATCTCTCTGGCCCCTTATTTAAAGTTTTATTGTTTAGTTTTGGTTTTTGGGACCACACCCGGTGACTCTCAGGGGTTACTCCTGGCTAGGTGCTCAGAAATTGCTCCTGGCTTGGGGAACCTTGCCACCTGCAAGGCAGATGCCTTTATGCTTCCCTCCCGCCCCTATTTAAAGTTTTAAAGTTATTGTTGCTAGTTTACAGTTTTTCTTTAGCAATGAATATTGAAAAACATTTATCCTACTGATTTCTCAATTATTATAATTGTTTTGGGTATATATATATTATTTTTATTTATTTTTTGTGTGGGGGGGGGTCACACCTGGCAGCACTCAGGGGTTACTCCTGGCTCTACATTCAGAAATTGCCCCCGGGAGGCTCGGGGACCATATGGGATGCCGGGATTTGAATCACTGTCCTTCTGCATGCAAGCAAACACCTTACCGCTGTGCTATCTCTCCGGCCCCTATATTTTATTTTTGAAATTTACCAGTGGCTGCAGTATTTTCTACCTTGGCTTATACTCAAGTCACTAAGTTTTCCCAGTTTTTAGGGTAAAATTAAGGGGGTTGGTTTATGCTTGAGTATACACGGTAAGTAAAACTCTTAGGGTGTGGCCAGACCACAATTCTACACATTCTTCCAATGAGCGGGTTAAGAATTGGTTACTGGGGCTGGGCGGTGGCGTTGGAGGTAAGGTGCCTGCCTTGTCTGAGCTAGCCTAGGATGGACCGCGGTTCGATCCCCCGGTTCCCATTTGGTCCCCCAAGCCAGGAGCGACTTCTGAGCACATAGTCAGGAGTAAACCCTGAGCATCACTGGGTGTGGTCCAAAAACCAAAAAAAAAAAAAAAAAAAAAAGTTATTAAGGGTAAAAAAGGGATGAGAGACAATACTGCAGCCCACAAGCTACATCTCCAGGAAATAGCCCGAGCATTGCTGCCAAACACACAGATGGCTTATACACATACTGAAACAAACAGCACTGCCATTAAGGAAGATTTGTAGGTCTGGAAGATGGTTCAACAGATTGAACGCAGGCCTGGAAATGCAGGAGGCCCAGTTCACTTGCAGCGTCACACAGTTCTCAGAGCTCTACTGGGAGTGATTCACGGGCATAGAGCCAGAAGTAGCTTGAGTGAACACTACTCCTGTGGACCTCAAACAGACAAACAGTGCTAATAATGAAATCCAGAAAGCTCAAGGGACTGGCGCATATGCAGGAGCCCCAGCTCAATTCCTTGAACTCCATGGTCTCCCAGGCACTACCATGTATGGCTTAAAAAGAAAGAAATGACTTTGGGTTTCTTTGTGGTTTTTGGGCCACCCCTGGACATGCAAAGGGGTTTACTCCTGGCTCTGTGCTCAGGACTCAATACTCAGAGGATCATATGGGATGATGTGGATCAAACTTGGATATGTTACATGAAAGGCAAGCACCCTACTTATTGTGCAATCTCTAGAGTTCCGGAAAAAAAAAATTTTTTTTTTTGTTTTTTTTTCGGGCTACACTCATTTGATGCTCAGGGGTTTCTCCTGGCTAAGTGCTCAGAAATTGCCCCTGGTTTGGGGGGACCATATGGGATGCTGGGGGATCGAACCGCGGTCCTTTCTTGGCTAGCGCTTGCAAGGCAGACACCTTACCTTTAGCACCATCTTGCTGGCCCCCAAAAAAGATTTTCTAAATGAGACTAATTATCTTGTCCTTTTACAAACTTAAATGGAAGTTAATCATACAAACCTACATCATCTTTTGATCAATTACCTCTAGATATGTGTGTGACATTTCCTCAATGTGAGCAATAAAATCCCCTCAACCCAAAGCCAGCAACTGACCTGCAGCAAGTAGGCGAAGTCGTAATCCTGAGGGTCCAGTTCCATCTCGAAGAACATCTACACTCTCAGCATATACATTGCCCAGGAAACAGCTCAGGGGCATTACAGGAGCCCTGGAGTCAAAGAGAATAAGCAGAGGCTTTACTCTCCCTCCCAGGAAGCCCAGTGTCTTAGACTTATGCTCCCTAAAACTTACTTGGTATCCTGTAGACTATTTCCACTGTAGATGTACATTCTTTTCACAGTCGCTCCATGGGGTATCTGGAGGGAAGCTAGACCATGGGCAAAATTGGGCTGCAAACAAAAAAAACTTACTACTAAGGGCTTCTGTGACAGAGAATGGCAATACCTCAGCACCCACAGTCTTTAAAAACTGTCCAGGTATGACTGAAATCCAACTACAATCTTGTTTGTATAGGGCCAGAGCTAATACACGAGGTAGTTTGCTTGCCTTCAACCCAGGTTTGAACCCCAAACCTCTTACAATCCTCAGATCCCTATCAGGAATGATCCCTGAATGCAGAATCAGGAGTAGTACTGAGCGCTGTCGGATATTACCCCAAAACAAAACAAAAAAATGTCAGGTTAAAGCAACGGTCAAACCTGGTTTGGATGAGTAAACTGCACCCCATTTATGCAAGTTCAGCCTTTTTGTTTGTTTTTGCATCATACTGAATTGCTCAGATGTTACTCTGGGTAAGTTAGTTACTAAGGGGTCACTACTGGAGTGCTCAAGGAACCATTTGTGCCTACGACTGAAAGCAGACCTTCTGCATACAAAGAAAGTACTTTGAGCTATTTCCATGGTTCACAATTCATTTTATGGGGGTGATTGAGGTGGCCACATATGGTGGTGCTCAGGCTTACTTTCATCTCTGGCTCAGGGATCATTTCTGATGGGCTTGTGGAGTGATAAGGATTGAACCCAGGTCAGTCTAATGCAAGGCAGGTATATCACCTATTGTATCACCTATTGTACTACCTCTCTGGTCCTGAGTTTTTGTGGTTTTTTAATTTTTTTAATTTGGACCATACCTAGTAATGTTCATGGATTACTTCTGGCTCTGCCCCCAGAAATCACTCATAGCAGTGATCAAGGGGCCACTGCTATGATAGGGCTAAACTCAGGTGGCCAGGTAAAGGCAAAAGCCCGATCTACTGTACCGTACTGTCTCTTTCCAGCCCTAACAAGTTCTTTTTGTTGTTGTTGTTGTTGATTTGGGCCATAACCAGCAATGTTCAGGGTTTCCTCTGGCTTCTGCACTCAGGAATCACTCTTTGCTTTGCTCAGGGAACAACAGGGGATGCTGGAGATTGAACCCAAATTGGTCCATACAAACCAAGTTCATTTTTTAGCATTTTTAAAAGGTTTACTTTACTTCAATAGTGAGAGAATTCATAAGTGATTTTTTTTTTGGGGGGGGGGCACACCCGGTGGTGCTCAGGGGTTACTCCTGGCTGTCTGCTCAGAAATAGCTCTTGGCAGGAACGAGGACCATATGGGACAACGGGATTCGAACCAACCACCTTTGGTCCTGGATCAGTTGCTTGCAAGGCAAACAACACTGTGCTATCTCTCCGGGCTCCATAAGTGATTTCTTTAATAAAATGCAAGCTTTATAAAAAGCTACGATTTTAGGGACTGGACAGATAGAAAAGAGCGAAGGTACTTGCCTTACACATTGCTGATTCAGTTAAATCCCAAGAACCCCATAAGGTCTCCTGAGCCACCAGAAATAATCCCTGAAAACAGAGCTATAAGCAAGCATGGTGCCCTTCCTTGAACAAAATAAGTTTAATTTTGTAATCCTAAGATCATCGCTACTAAAGTATTTGCAAAAAGCAACACGTAACTAAAAATCCAAGATGAATTCTCCCAAATTCTGTGGTGTTAATACGAAACACATTAATTAGGAATTTTAAAGCAAACATGAGTGGATTAGTCTTTGCAAAGGAAGCCTAACCCCTTTTGCAGTGGAAAAGTCATCTTCCTGGAAATGCTAGTTGGGCTTTGTACTTCTGGTGAATTGTTCCAACTTCACCTCACAGCCTAACCCCTGAATGAATATCTGAAAAAGAATTCAAAGAGTGCCAGTCCAACCCCCCCCAAGCACTATCTGGTGACCCACAATCATCCAGGCATTTGGACAACAGATTTAAAAACAGGGAAGGGCTAACCTCATATTTAGGAGCCTCTGTCCATGAGTCTAACTGAAAAGAGAAAGATAATCCTCTGAAATTGAGGTGGAAGAGCTGCTCTGCAGAGTTGTACACTGTGAGGGAGAGAAAAGATAAGGACATGGTTGAATAGCATCAAAAACTATGAACACAAATCAGCTTGGCAGGAAGTAATAATTTACAACACCTCCCATGCTTCTCACTGATTTATTAGCCTGAAGATCAAGGGGAAAGGTTTTTCTTTATTCCCAAGCACCAAAACCTGAATCCAACAAGAGCCTGGCTGTAGGCTGTTGGGATGGAATGATAAAATTCTGGTAATTTCACTAGTAAGGCCTGGATGACAAGAGAATCAGATGGACTTGGCTTACCTCCAGGATGGGTTGCACCAAAAGACTGGTCAATCTGCTCAATAGTGGGAGCAATGGCCTGAGAGTTAAAATGCACGCCACTGAAAAACAAACACATTGTTTAATACAGGTTCTGCAAGATGGGCTCAGAGACCATGGAGGAGGACCATAGAAGGTCACGTGGATGAGTTGGGAATAGAGTGATAATACAACAGAATAGATGTTTGCCTTGCATGGGGGCTAACCCTGGTTTGTAGTCCCCAAGCATGACAGGAGAGATCCCTGAGCTCAGAGACAGAAATAAACCTTGAACACTGCTGGGTATGGACCCAATCTAGAAACAAAACAAAACAAAACAAAACAACCCAGTTGATAAATCTCCCATTAGATCAAAATAAAAGTTTAAGAACTTACATGAGATAATGGGATCAGAATAAATTATTCCTCCAGAGGCTGTTATAAAGAACTGATCCTTAGGACAAAGTCTGCCAAAGTGGAAGTTACCAGCCCCTGGGGGTGGTTCTGGAATGATACAGGAGGGCAATAGTAGCCTCAGGTACAGTTGGGGGAATCCTTATTTGCTTGCCTAATGATACTAAATAAGCAGAGACAGATTTTGTTTGTTTTGGGGCCACACCCAGCAGTAGTCAGTTTGGCTCTTAAGTACTGACCAGAAGTGATGCTGAGGACTAAACTTAGAGAGGTTGCTTGTAAGGCAAGTAGTTTAGTTCTGGTACTACCATGCCACCAAGAAAAAAAAAGGTTAGGAGAAAATAAAACAGATCTTAGCCTGAGAATAGTCAATGTTACAGAATGACCATAATTGATATTTTTGCCATATTATTTCAGTTTGGCTTGAAAGGGAACTATCTTTTTTTTAAATGGTTTTTGGGTCACAACCGGCAGTGCTCAGGGGCTATTCCTGGCTCCAGGCTCAGCAATCCTGGCAGGCTCGGAGGACCATATGGGATGCTGGGATTCAAACCACCGACCTTCTGCATGAAAGGCACCTCCGTGCTATCTCTCCACCCAGAAAGGGAACTATCTTAAAAAGCCTTCAGGAAGTAGAGATTTAGCTCAATAAATTAGAGTGTATATTTTGTATACAGGAGCCCAGAGTTTGATCCTTAGCACTGCACGTCACCCCTTGAGCATCACCAAGTGATCCCCAGCACAGAGCTAGTAGTAGTTACTCAACACTATATAGTGGTAGTGGTGCTCGGGGGACCATATGAGATGTTCGGGGATTGAACCTAGGTTGGTTGTGTCCAAGCAAGGCAAGTGCTTACTTATCTGTCTTATTTCCCCAGTCCCCCACCTCCAAAAAATTGGTATCATCATATATGTTTTGTATTGTTGACACATCATGCTGTGTTCAGGTCTTACTCCTGGCTCTGCTCATTGATCACTCATGGTGGTGGTGCTCAGGAGATCATATGCAGCACTGAGGATAGAACCTGGTTGGCTGCATTCAAGATAAGCACCTTACTGATGTACCTCTCCAGCCCATAAACATTATTATGAAACCTTCCTTCCCTTTTGGGGAGGTTTTTGAATGCAAAGCTTGTATCTTTGAGCTATACTTGGACCCCATTACTGTGGCACAGGGACACGGATTGAACTTAGTCTCCTACATACAAAGTACATGCTCAGTCTATTGAGCTTTCTTGATCCAGCCCACCATCACCTATCATCTCTGATTCTGAAGAGAATAAAGAGAACCCGGACCTGGAAGTATAAAGATCATAACAGACTACAAGGAAGGTAGTATCTGCAGAAACCAGTACTAGTACACACTCACTTGGGCCTGTACCAGGAATGGAACCCCCCTTCCTGTCCTTGCAAAGTGAAATGGAAGCTTGTTAAAGAAGCTGAATCTTAAAAAAATGAGGCTTTCTACTAGTTAACAAAACCCCTGTCCATAATGGAGGTTGTTGCTGTTTTGGGGCTTAAAGCTTACTTCTGGCTTTGTGCTCAAGTAAGAGCACATGGGATGCTAGAGATCAAACCCAGATCAGCCACATGAAAAGCAAGCACCCTACCTCGCTGTACTATCTCTTCAGCCCCAAAGAGGAAAATATATGCGCGTCATACCGATGATTCCTGGTTTCATTCTAAAAAGCAAATTTTGGTCCCAAACAGAGATCGCTTTGGAATTATTACAGGTTTTGTCGTCAGGTCTATTTGACTGGTGTTAACTTCCATGGTTATGAGAGGCTGTGTAAGGGGGTCAGTTAAAACTCAGACCTACACAAACTGTTGTGAGAATTAAGTAAATAAACCTATCTGTTTATGCATTTAACAAACAGCATGTTTTAATGAGGTTTTTATCTCCTCCCAGGGAACTGATGTGACTTAGAGGCAACTCAAGAAATCCTGACACGGGGCCCGGGAGGTAAGGCGTTTGCCTTTCATGCAAAAGGTCATCGGTTCGAATCCCGGTGCCCCATATGGTCCCCCGTGCCTGCCAGGAGCAATTTCTGAGCATGGAGCCAGGAGTAACCCCCGAGCACTACCGGGTGTGACCCAAAGAAAAAAAAAAAAAAAAGAAGAAATCTTGACACTAGATTGCTTACTCCTGGAACTTGGAGGATGAGTCTTTAATGTAAAAAGAAGTAAAAGGTTCATTTGCCATAAATCTGTGATGCATACCAGTGTTACAGTAGGGAGAAAACTTACCAATATTTTAACTTTACTTTAGTCAAGTCATATACTTCAATCACCTAAAACAAAGAATGTTTAGAAATTGTTAATACTTTGCAGTTGAAAAAGATTGGTAAGGCATTTATATAATAGTAAAGGAAAAAGCAGAACCATCGCTAAATTTCTTCCGAAATTTCTACAGTGCACATTACTTTGTGTGTTCTCATTTTTAGATTTGAAGGAAGAAAAATGCATGTTGGGGCCGGGCAGTGGCGCTGGAGGTAAGGTGCCTGCCTTACCTCGCTAGCCTTGGACGGACCGTGGTTCGATCCCCCGTGCCCCATATGGTCCCCCAGGCCAGGGGTGACTTCTGAGCGCATAGCCAGGAGTAACCCCTGAGCGTCACTGGGTGTGACTCAAAAACCAAAAAAAAAAAAAAAAAGAAAAATGCATGTCACAGCCAGCATAAATCCTTTCACCCTCTTCTGATGGACTACTAAACAGCTACCTATGAATGCTTCAGGCCAAGGTTCTTTTACATCTTATCTAGGCTGAGTTACACAGAAGACCACGTTCCATTCATCCTCAGACACAAATTCAGAGTGTGTTAATACCTGAAGAGTAAGCCCCCTTTCACTGTTCTATACTTTGCTGCATTCTAAAGCCCCTTGAAGTCTGGCTCATAGGTTTGCTTAGGGGAAGTGCTTTACATATGTTGGGTGAGTCAGCCCAGGAACTAATATAATATGGCTAAGGGCAATATGAAACTTGAAAGCAAAAAAAGAGGGGTGTAGAGGTTTAGTAAGGAAGGGCAAGGGAATAGGTATGAATCATTGGACACCTATGTCCCTGTTGGAAAGCTGAGGCATGGTGTAGCATGTGATGCCAAACCAACATGCCAATTCATGGAGGCCAGGACTCCATGCTGGCAGAATATCTCAAACTTCAACTGGAGGGGCAGGAATACAGTGGGTAGGTGTTTTGCCTTGCATGATAACAACTTGGGTTTGATCACCAGCATCCCATATGGTCCCCCGAGCACGACAGGAGTAATTCCTGAGTGTGGAGCCACAAGTAAGCACTGAACATTACTGGGTGTGGCACCCTAAACCAAACAAAACCATCAACAAATACCCTTCAATCACAGGACCAGAGATAGATTGGAGGCAAGGTGTTTGCCTTGCATGCAGAAGGACATTGGTTCAAATCCCAGCATCCCATATGGTCCCCCGAGCCTGCCAGGAGCGATTTCTGAGTGTAGAGCCAAGAGTAACCCCTGAGTGCCGCTGGGTGTGACCCAAAAACAAAAGTTCTGCTCATCTATCTGGGCAAACACTGCCTCTCTGAATGCTAACCCCAGGGCTACCCAGTAGCCTCAGCAAGGGTTTCCTACCATTCTTCCTAATGGGTAGCCCTTTAGGGTTTTCATTCTGTATCAGTCACTCTCTTGTCAGAAGTACAGACTAACCCAGTGCTACAACCTGGCCTGCCCAATGGGTGAGCAGTGAACTAATTAGTTATGTGTAGGGTGGGTGGACCAAGGTGCTTGCCTTGAATACAGCCAACCTGATTCAATCCCTGCATCCTATATGGTCAGTCTCCTGGACTTCACCAGAATGAACCCTGAGCACCTACGGGGTGCTATGGAGGGACCATATGGGATGCCAGGAATCGAATCCAGGTCAGTCCTGGGTCGGCCAATACCCTACTACTGTGATATCTCTCTGACCCCTAGGACTGGATCCATTCTAAGCCCCTGCCTAATTGTTTCACCCTATCTCATATCCCATTCCATCTCCACATTTACTTTTTTTTTTTTGGTTTTTGGGCCACACCCAGTGACGCTCAGGGGTTACTCCTGGCTACGCGCTCAGAAGTCGCTCCTGGCTTGAGGGACCATATGGGACACCAGGGGATAGAAACTCGGTCCGTCCAAGGCTAGCGCAGGCAAGGCAGGCACCTTACCTCCAGCGCCACCGTCTGGCCCCCACATTTACTTTTTTTTTTTTGGTGGTTTTTGGGTCACACCCGGCAGTGCTCAGGGGTTACTCCTGGCTCCATGCTCAAAAATTGCTCCTGGCAGGCACAGGGGACCATATGGGGCACCGGGATTCGAACCAATGACCTTTTGCATGAAAGGCAAACACCTTACCTCCATGCTATCTCCCGGGCCCCCACATTTACTTTTTAAAAGAAAAAACAAAGCTTTAGTTCCCAACATCACTTGGTATCTGAACTACAATGTAGGAGTTTTGGAAACATTTCACAAATGCATACAAATCAGCTTGGCATAAAACTTTTAAACTATTGTTTATAGTTACCTTAAGTCTCTGATTAAAAGCATCAAACAGTAGTTTGATTCCGTCCTGAGTCAGGTTAAGGATGAGGTCATGGCTTAGAGGAGACTACAAAAATAAGAAACAAACATGTGCTAAACAATTAATATATTTGTTCACTAGCACCTACTGAAAGTTTTACAATATAAATCTAGTGCAGGAATAACTGGTGTAGGCAGCCCCTTCCTTCCACAATGAGCAAGGCTTGGAAATGAAATAACTCTAGCAGTGTGAGTCCTCTACTTCCAGCTACCACTTCATACTGGTTGAAGTTGCTCTCTTTCAGGCTCTGAATAGTAATTTTTTTTGGTTTTTGGATCACAGTCAGCAGCGCTCAGGGGTTACTCCTGGCTCTGCGCTCAGAAATCACTCCTGGCAGGCATGGGGGATCACATGGGATGCCGGGATTCAAACCACCGTCCAT
>PVKC010037189.1:0-13043 GCA_004027635.1 Crocidura indochinensis
GACTCTAGACAGTAATATCAACTTGATTCAGTATGTAATTCACTCCCCCACTGCACTGTGTTTTTATACTGCATGACACAAATTCATCTGAATCTTTCTTTCTCTCTCTTCTTTCTTTCTCTCTCTTCTTTCTTTCTTTCTTTCTTTCTTTCTTTCTTTCTTTCTTTCTTTCTTCTTTCTTTCTTTCTTCTTCTTTCTTCCTTCCTTGTTTCTTTTTTCTTCCTTCCTTGTTTCTTTCTTCCTTCCTCCTCTCTTTTATTTCTTTTTCTCTTTATTTTCTTTGATCTTTATCTTTCTTTCATCTTTCATTTTCTTATTTCTTTTTCTTTATCTTTTTTCTTTTCTCTTATTTCTCTTTCTTTCTTTTTTCATATTTCTTTTCTTTCATCCTTCTTTCTTCTTCCTTCTTCCTGCCTCCCTCCCTCCCTCCCTTCCTTTTTTTCTTTTCCTTTTTTCTTTCTTGCCACACCCAGTTGTTCTAGGGCCTTATTCCTGGTTCTGTGCATTCAGGGATCACTTCCATTGAACTTAGGATCCATTTGGGATACTATGGATCCAACCTGGATTGGATGCATGCAAGGCAAGGCTGTATTATCTTTCAGGTATCAGAATTAATCCATTTTATATGGTTAATAATCTTCTTGATTACAAAATAGTGGCAATTGAAGAAATGAAAACCCAATTAATAATTATTTTCTATGACACTGTCTCCAATTTTTTTTTCTGTGTATGTTTTCTTGTTTTTGTTTTTGGGCCACACCCTGTGACACTCAAGGGTTACTCTTGGCTGTGCATTCAGAAATCACTCCTGGCTTGGGGAACCATATGGGACACTGGGGATTGAACCAAGGTACATTCTGAGTCAGCTGGATGCAAGTCAAATGCCCTCCCTCTACACTATTGCTTAGGCCCTTCTCCAAATTCTGAATGGTGCCTTGAGTTGTGATTGGAAAGCCTCTATCTCTTCAAACTACAAAGTTACAGGTGAAATTAAATATGGTTTTGGGGGTTCCACATAACAATTTTTCTTATCTTATACCACTCTACATTGTAGGAATAACCAATTTCCACCCTAATAAATTTCTTCTTTTCACACCTTGTCTCACTTGGGAGGGAAAAAAAACCATGGATTGGTCTCCTACCCCTACCTGTCCTATATTCATGGGGTGGTCCTACTCTTCCCAATAAAGACCTTGGGTAAAGAAACTTACACCAGTTTTGGTTCCACAGCTTGGTTCCACTACCTGTAGATTTCCCTTTGCCTGTTTGCAGCTAGTCTGTGGCGGAAATTTCTGAACCTGTTTTATCTCCCTAACTTGTGTGGATTATTTCCTGTGGATTATTTCAGCATTGATTTCAGACCCACATTCCCCAATCCCAGCAGGATTACAGTATTAGGCTTACTCTACACCTGGCACCACAAACAGGGACATTGTCAACAATGAATGAGCTGTTTCCTGGGTGAAATTTTGTGGTTATTCAAGTGGATAGTTTCACATTGGATAAAGGTTCAAGGGGCTCTTTATTGGCTCAAGGGTATGACAAATGGCTTGGTTTTGGATCAAGGAACCCTGGCTCCTCTTAATGTATCTTACCACCTTCTTTTTTCCCATCATTTACCATAACCTATACAAAAGTGGTAATTTTTATAGTAGTCATACTGGTATTGCTCAGAGTAGACATTATATATTTTTATGACAGTAAACTACAAGATGCACAGGTCAAGCCTTCAGAAACATCTGCATCAAAAAATAAAGTGCCTTCCCAGTAGTGACACATACTTGAGCCAAATGCCCTAGGCCAGTAACTCACTACTACCGTTGACACCAAGCCAGAGGAATCACCATCTGCTGAGATTAATATACTTGATGAAACAAATACCAAAAATGAGGTGGCCACAGCTCTCTAGGATGCTGAATTTGAATGTAGCTTCATAAGAATAACCTCCAAAACAAAAAGAAAGAGAGAGAAACTTAACAAACTGAATTTGAAATGAAAAGGGGAAAGTTACTACAGACACTACAGAAATTCAAAGGGTAATCACATATTACTTTGAGAAACTCTATGCTCAAAAGCAAGAGAACCTGAAGAAATGGATCAATTCTTGGACTTCTATTATCTCCCTAGATTGATCCAGGAATTATCTGGCATTCTAAGCAGACCTATCACTATTGAGAAAATAAAAATAGTAATTAAAAATACTCTCAAAAATAAAACCTTAGGCATTGATGGATTTACTAGCAAATTCTTTAAAATTTTTCAAGAGGACATAATGCCAATACTTTTCAGGGTCGTCCAGAAAATTGAAAAAAAAAAAAACAGAAACATTCCCAATTAGTTTTTATGAAGCCAACATCACCCTGATACCAAAAGCAGACAGAGATACCACTAAAGCAAAAACTATAGACCAATATCCTTGATGAACACAGATGCAAAGATTTCCAACAAAATTCTAGCAGATAGGAACTGATGGCTCATTAAGAAGATCATACACCAGGATCAATTAGGGCTTAACCTAGACACACAAGGATGATGTAGCATATGCAAGTCAATCTACATAATACATCATATCAACCAAAGGAAAAAGAAAACCATATAATAATATCAATAGGTGCAGTGATAACATTTGACAAGTTTCAACATTTATTCATGATAAAAACTCTCAGCAAGATTGGAATTGAAGGAACTTTTCTCAATATAGTCAAGACCATTTACATAAAGCCCATGGAAAATATACTCAAAGGGGAAAATTAAAAGCCTTTTGCCTAAGATCTGGCACAAGAGAAGGTTGCTCCCTCTTGCACTTCTATTTAGTATTGGAATCACTTGCCATAGCAATTAGGCAAGAAAATTCTGTCAAGGACATCCAGATAGCAAAGAGAGAAGTCAAGGTCTTATTGTTTGGAAATGACACAATATTATAGCTAGAAAATCATAAAGACTCTGCCTAAAGACCTTCTAGAACAAAAGATTTGTATTGTAAAGTGACATGCTATAAAATTAACACTCAAAAATCCATGGTGGATGTTTTTATTTTTTTTAATTTTGGACCACACACATGGTGATGCTCAGTGGTTGCTCCAGGGTACATGCTCAGAAATTGCCCATGACTTGGGGGACCATATGGGACTCTTGGGGATTGAACCACAGTCCATCCTAGGTTAGCACGGGTAAGACAAACACACCCTACCACCTGTGCCACTGCTCCAGCCCCATAAATCCATAGCATTTTTATATTCAAATAAAGAAAAATGAAAAATACATTAAATATACACCCCATTCAAAATTGTACCTCAGGAAATCAAGTACCTTTGAGTGAACTTAACTGAAAAGGTGAACGATCTATACAAATAAAACTATAAAACACTGCTTCAAGAAATAATAGAGGGGGGCAATATACTTGAGAGTTCTGAGACTGACCCCCAGATATACAACCAATTAATCTTTGATAAAGGGACAACAAATACACGATGGAACAAGGAAAGCCTTTACAACAGCGGTGTTGTGAAAATTTGTTAATCACGTGCTTAACAGTGCATATGCTTGACACCATGCACAAAGGCCAAATCAAAATGGATTAAAGATCTTTATATCAGGCCCCAACCATAAGGTAAATAGAGGAAAACATAGACAAAACACTCCATGACATTGAGACTAAAGTCATCTTCAAGGAGGAAACACCATTGTCCAAGCAAATGGAAGCAGAGTTAAACAGATGGACTACTATAAACTGAGAAGCTTCTCAATTCAAAGGATATAATAATTTGGATTAAAAGACTACCTATCAACAAAATGGAAGAAATTATTCACTCAATATCCATTTTATAAAGTGCTAATATAAGGTAATGATAGAACCAAGGAATAAAAATATCTATTCCCATTAAAGTGGGGAAGAATTGACCAAACTTCCTCAAAGAAGAAATACAGATGGCCAAAAGTACATGAAAAAATGCTCCACATCACCAAACATCAGGGAGATGCAAATTGAAACAACAATGTAGTATCCTCTCACACCATAGAGACTGGCACACATCACAAAAAACAAATACAATTAGTGCTGGTGTGGATTTGTGGGGAGTGGGACTTTCATTCACTGATGGTTGGAATTCCATCTAATCCAGCCTTTATGGAAAACAATATGCACATGAAACTGAATATTGAGCTTTTTTATGTTCCAGCAATACCATTCCTAGGTGATATACCCTAAGAACACAAAAACACAATACAATAAATATCTCTGTAGTTAACTGTATAGTGCAGCACTATCTACAATAGCCAGAATCTGGAAGCAATCCAGGTGCCCCCAAACTAATAAGTGGCTAAGGAAACAGTTATATATCTATACAAAGGAATACTACATAGCATTAGAAAAAAAGGGAGTCATGAATTTTGTTTATAAATGGATGAACCTGGAGAGTATTAAGCTGAGCTAAATGAGGGACAGGGATATACATAGAATATATGTATACATATACATAGATGTATATAACATACATATAATATAATAATATATAATAAAATAATATGTAATATAATAATATATGTATATCTATATATACATAGAATAATCACACTCATCTCTGAGCCATAAAGAAAATATAAGATTGGGGCCCAGGAGATAGCGTGGAGGTAAGGCGTTTGCCTTTCATGCTAAAGGTCATCGATTCGAATCCCGGTGCCCCATATGGTCCCCCGTGCCTGCCTGGAGCAATTCTGAGCATGGAGCCAGGAGTAACCCCTGAGCACTGCCGGGTGAGACCCCCCCAAAAATATATAAGACAATGTGGGGATGAGATCCATAGACAATAGAGATGAAACCCAGGAGGAATATTTTATTGTATGTTGTTTGCCACATGGATCAGAGTGCAGTTAGAGTAGAGAAGGTCTAATATAAAAAGTACATTCAAGGGATCCCTTCTTTTGCAGTAGTGTATATCACAAAATTCAAAATGCAAAGAGAGAAAGGTGGCCAACATGATAGGGTAGGTGGAAAGGAAGAACACAACAGAGAAATTGAGAGAGAGAAAGAGAGAGAGAGAGAGAGACTGTTGAAATTGGTGGCAGACAATGTGCACTGGTGAAGGTTGTTGTACATTTTATGACTGTAACTCAATCATGAACAACGTTATCTGTGGAAAAACTATTATGAACAGCCTTGTAATTCTGGTGTTTAAATAAAAATATATTTTAAAATGTGGATAAAGAATTTTATCTTTGGATCTTCAGAAAAGTAACAAGTACAAATCACAGGAAAAGAGGTTTTTATTTATGAAAATGCAGTAGTTTTGGTTTTCCAGTGGTCAATATAGCTCAAGGTCAGTTCTTTAGGATCATTTATTTCTACTATAATATTTATACACATAAGGGTGCCATAGATTGAATTTTCAGATTGAATTTCTCATGGCATATCAATCAAATCTTCCAGTCAAATTGTTTACTGTATTGGAAATATAACTGATGGAGTTATCATCTTGGTTCTTTATCATTGAAGTTTGATATTTTAATTCTGTCACAGTAGCTCATTGAGTAAAAATTTCACATTTTATTGTTGATTTCTTCTATTAGAACAGCAATGCCATGGGAAAGACCCCCTTAGAAGAAAGTGAGAGATAAACGACCTTTGAAATATTGAGTTTTTTTCCTAGTTCTTACTTTCATGTTGGGTTATATTTCTATTTAGAAACTTTTCCTTCCTTATTCATTTGACCAAAAGGAAGGTAAAATACTTTCCTAATTTAAGGGAGTGAATACAATACTGTATTTTCACATGTAAAATAGTCTACCAAAGCAAATAGCAAGACATTTACCTGCGAATTTTAACTTATTCATCATGATTCAAACCACCATCCTTCTGCATGCAAGGCAAACTCCCTACCTCCATGCTATCTCTGAGGTCTAATACTTTACTGATTTACAATGTGTAAATATCATCTACCAAAGAAAATAGCAAGACATATATCTGCTATTTACAACTTATTATGATCTAGTAGTGTGCAGATATATAACTCCTGGTCTCTCCATTTAGATTTTCAACCAAGTCCTAATTTAGGTTACATTTGCTTTCTTTGTGTCTGAGCCTCTCAGGTACCACAGGACACGCAGTTCAGTAGTTGCGGATGTGACCACAAGATGGCAGGACACCTCTGTAGCTTCTGCAGAACAGGGGAGGGCTCACTTCATTGTCAGTGGCTCCTATAAGAAGACTGAGGCAGAAGCAGTCTTTTTCTTATTATAGTTTTTGCAGCAAATGCCAGGGAACACTGATTATAAGGAAAAGGACTAATAACTGATCTTGGAAGCAACTTTGCCTACTGAGGACTTTATGTCCACTGGTGATATTTAAAGGAAGGCACCATGAAGACATGCATTGGAGCTGGATTCATGTTCTTGTGGCTGCGAATTGGCTGTGAGTTGAGATTGAGGGGAAGAGTAAAAAGACATTAACAGACCAAGTAGTCATGGACTTTATTGAGGTTTTCGCTGGTCCTGTAGTAAAGGTAATTCTGGGTTGTAATGACCTATTTTTATAGTTCCTCCTTTTTTTTCTCTTTAGGTGTCAGTGGAGGAGAGAATGTGAAGCAGAGTCCTTCCAGCCTGAGCGTCCAACAGGGAGCCAAGGCTGTGATCAATTGTACTTATTCAGATGGAGCCTCAGAATATTTCCCTTGGTATAAGCAAGAGCGTGGGAAAAGTCTCCGGTTGATCATCTACATTCGTTCAAATAAACAACGAGAGGAAGACCAAAGACTCACAGTTTTACTGGATAAAAATGCCAAACATCTCTCCCTGCACATAGCAGACACCCAGCCTGGAGACTCAGCTGTCTACTTCTGTGCAGCGAGTGCACAGTGCTTTCCAGGCACCTACAATCTGTGCTAAAACCTATGTTTGGGGGCCTTTCCATTTCTGGTGGTGCAGATCTTTATTATTTTTGAAGTGAAAGCTAATGTATTAGCAGTAAATTATTAAATACATTAGATTCATGGAGACTTGAAAGAGTTAAACATTTTGTTCAATCAATGTTGTTAGTTGAATTGTTGAAAAAATTAATTATATTTATTGTAAAATAAAATGCATGCAGATACTTTTACATTTGTTTTTCAGACTGCTCATTAATTAGTCCTTTGTAACAAGGTCAACTTTATTTTAAAAATGAATCTTTTTCCTTTGTGTTTAGCAATGTAAAGCCTAATATGCGTGAAATAAAAACTTGTGAAATGGATAGTAGTGTACTGATATGTTATTGCTAATCTTTGATTTACTATCTTTACAAATTATTATCTAACAAGAAATTAATTTTCTACATATAATATATTTTAAATTGATCAATCACAACTTTTGATTTATTTTACATGTTTGTAATGGATATGTGAGTATTCTGCATTAATAATGGAGGCTATGGGGCCGGTGAGGTGGCGCTAGAGGTAAGGTGTCTGCTTTGCAAGCACTAACTAAGGAAGGAACGCAGTTTGATTCCCCAGCGTCCCATATGGTTCCCCAAGCCAGGGGCAATTTCTGAACCCTTAGCCAGGAGTTACCCCTGAGCATCAAACGGGTATGACCCAAAAAGCCAAAAAAAAAAAAAAAAAAAAAGAAAGAAAATAATAATGGAGGTTACCAAGACCAAACAGTCATATGAACATTGAGTAGAAATAAAAAATGATCAGACTTAGGTACCAAAATCCAAAGCCAAAGACAACAGGATCAATACCCAATCTATAACAAGCTAGATATAGAGGGGACCACTTATACTAGCAGCCTGGGGAGCAAAGGAGGAGAATATGGGATGCATGCTGGGAACGGGGAGTGGGGAGGAAGGACAACATTGGTGATGAGAATGCCCCTGATTCAATGTCACTATATACCTAAAAATTTACTGTGAATGATTTGTAATCCACTTTGGTCAAAATAAAAATTATTATAAAAATTTCCTTTGTATATGATAATGTTTAAAATATTTATATTTATGTGGTAAAATTTGACAGCTCTTTTTATGTGTGTTGGACCAATTTTTGAGATAATGTCAGCAGAATTTTTCCTTATATCCTAGTAAAACAATATTTCTAGTGTGTTTGAGTAAGCTTAATATAGCAAATGATGTGACATAGAGCAGGAAATTTATATTTAGCTCACAATTTTTTTGCCACACCCAGTGATACTCAGGGTTTACTCCTGGCCTCCTGGCTTTGTGCTTAGAAATTGGTTTTGTCAGGCTCAGAGACCATATAGAATGTCAGGAATCGAACCTAGGTCTGTCCTGAGTTGGCCGTGTGCAAGGCAAATGCCTTACTGTGCTATTGTTCCAGCCCCCAGCTCGCAAATATGTTTTTCTTTCTCCATATTTTGTGAATAAAGCTTTATATTTATTTTTCAAAATATTTAGAAGAGAAAATTTAGTCTTAGTCATGGATACATTATTTTTGTTTTATAGATACTAGTTACAAAGAAAGGAAAAGCTTGACTTTGTTATATATTTAAAGTACTAATTTAAGCTTTGTTAATTGAATTCAATTTAAATTCATTTATTTTATTTTTTTTTCCTTTTTTGGTTTGTTTGTTTTTGGGCAACACCCAGTGGTGCTCAGGGATTACTCCTCGCTATTCACTGAGAAATTGCTCCTGGCTTGTGATGCTGGGGATTAAACCCTGGTCAGTCACGGGTCAGCCATGTGCAAGGTAAATACCCTACCACTGTGCTATCACTCCAGCCCTCACTTTAAATTTATTTATGAATAATACACAGCTAAAAGTTGACACTTGACTATTAAAAACACAGTACTTTTATGTAGTAATATTATCCATATATCTTCACTATTTTCAGATTATTTATTCTAAGACATTTTATTTTTATATTTACAAAAGGTAAAACTGTCTTTTTTTTAAGTGGAAAAACTATATTTTATGTTTATTTAACACAACCCAATAAAATGAATGAAAAGAAGCTTATATTAAAATTAATTCCTTGGGGCTGGAGAGATTAGCATGGAGGTAAGGTGTTTGCCTTTCATGCAGAAGGTCATTGGTTCGAATCCCGGCATCCCATAGGGTTACCTGTGCCTGCCAGGGGCGATTTCTGAACATAGAGCCAGGAGTAACCCCTGAGCACTGCCGGGTATGACCCTCCTCCCCCAAAATTAATTCCTTTCTCATGGAACTAGGGTAGGCTTCTCTTCATATTCTTGTAATATTACCTCATATACTTATTAAATATGCATTAGTTAGCAGTTGCTGTGATGAGATGATACCTCTTGGCTAGTCTTGGGTGCTAATTATTTGCTGATAAGTTTTTTCATATTGGAAAGTTTATTAGGTTAAATTGAAATGGACAGATCTGAATAACAAGATCAGTACTATAGGTCAACAGACTGAATGGAGGAGCAGAGCGGCACCTCTCCAGAGCTGATGGGTAGAAACTGCTCAGTTCTCTTCTTGCAGCATTGCTTAGTTTGTGGTTGTATCATTCCAATTGGTCTTTATTTTTTTAGATTCATTTCTTTTTTACAAAATAATATTTTTATTTAAGCACCATGATTACAAACATGATTTAGTTGGATTTCAGTCATAAAAAGAAAACCCACCCTTCACTATTGGAACATTCCAACCATCAGTACACCACATTCTACATATTGGTACCCAGCTGTACTAATAGATCTCATTACTTTATTATTTTGAAGATTTTATTTTTTACTTAAAAATCATGCAGAAACACATTATATATCTGTCTAATTAAATGTATTTCAATGTCCAATTATGTGTATTTATAATTTTTATATATAGTGTGTATACATTACATTTGTATGCAACCATTACACAAGTAGATACAGAACATTCCATTTGTTAATTGCTGTATATCATCACTCCCAAACTTTCCTCCTAAAAAAGTCCAATTTTTCTTTAATATTTTTATATTTATTGAGAATGGCACACCAATGTAACCACAAAATTTTCCCGCAGATATAATTATGTATAAAAACAGATGTGGCTTATGAATGCAAGGAGTGTTTGGGGTTGGAAGAGACTCAGAACAAGGGATGTTTAACTAGACACATGCCAACTTGCTATACTAGGAAACTCCTGGTTCCTGTTGGGGGCAGCAGCATCTCAGACCCAACAATTCTTCCCTCACCCTGTTAAACTCCCTTCATGTGCAGACCTGATATTGTGAAGAAATTTTCTTTCTGGAGGAAGAACAGAAACATGTTGTTCTGCATTTCTCTGAAGGTGTTCCTGGCTTCTCTGTGGCTAGGTAAGCATGGCCTCAGTGGGAAAGTGCCTCCCCCAAGGCCCAAGGAAAAGAGTCAGTAATGTCTGGGTATTCTGGGAAGGAGAGTAAAGGGATATAGAAGGGATATAGTATAGAATTTACTTGTCTATGAAATTTACCTTTTTTTTCTTTTTGCCTCCAGGCTCCAGTGTTGCTCAGACAGTAAAACAAACCCACTCTGCCATGCAAGCACAGGAGCTGGGCACTGTAACCCTGAGTTGCACATATGAGACCAGCTCCACTACCTACAGTCTCTATTGGTATAAACAACTTAACCATCAGGAAATGATTTTACTCATTCGTCAGGACTCCTATGGCCAGAAAAATGCAAGTGAAGGTCGCTACTCAGTAAATTTTCAGAAGACAAGCAAGTCCATCGAACTATTCATCTCATCTTCTCAGGTGGAAGACTCTGCAATGTACTTCTGTGCACTGAATGAGCCACAGTGAGTGATGTGTTAGAGGGAGATGTACCAGAACCCCAGTATTCTGCTTATACATCCACCTGCTTCAGGGAACATCACACAGAATTGTTATTACAGAGAGGAAGAGGTCAGGCTGTGGCAGTACAAGTTAGCATACATTTAGAGACCGTGACTTTAAGTATATACCTCTTTTTTTTTTTTTTTGGTTTTTTTTTTTGGGTCACACCCGGCAGTGCTCAGGGGTTACTCCTGGCTCCATGCTCAGAAATTGCTCCTGGCAGGCACGGGGGACCATATGGGGCACCAGGATTCGAACCGATGACCCTTTGCATGAAAGGCAAACGCCTTACCTCCATGCTATCTCCCGGGCCCCAAGTATATACCTCTTAAGAGAGGTAGTGTCCTATTTTATTCTTAACACCACATGGTCCACCATGCCTTTTACAAGGCATATTTTGATCATTTTTTGTTTTGCACATATTTAGTGGGTACTCAATTGTAGGGGGAAGTTACATAGTAGAAAACTCCCAAACCAGGGGTCGGGCGGTGGCGCTGGAGGTAAGGTGCCTGCCTTGCCTGCACTAACCTAGGATGGACCGCGGTTCGATCCCCTGGTTCCCCATATGGTCCCTCGTGCCTGCCAGGAGTGACTTCTGAGCAAATAGCCAGGAGTAACCCCTGAGCGTCACCAGGTGTGGCTCCCCCCCCAAAAAAAAGAAAACTCCCAAACCTTTAAATGTCAAAGGTCTGAGTAAAGGTACAGATAGTAAGCTGAGGGGCTCTTAATGCAGATTATCTGAATACTGAGGCCCACCTAGGGAAAGCACTGGGGGTGGGAGCCCTGTACAGTTTTCTATCTGTCACCTGTGCTTCCCTAGAGGAAGACAACTTTCAGAGATTATACCTAAAAACTTCTCATTCTTAACATTTCTTTATAAGATTGTAACCCCCCTAGGTTTAGTTAGCATTTGAGAATTTGTTTGTTGTCCACCCTTATTTCTATACTGATAATTGCTGAACAATATATATTATACAGAGAGTATAGTTGGGATTCTCTGTCCATAAGACAGTCAGCCCCCTGAGCCTCATGCTGTCTTTCTAATGTCTGCCTTGTTTTCTTATTCCTCACAGCCACCCTGCTTCAGGCCTGTTCACTTGGAGCTGGACTCCAACACACAGAATCAGTTATTGTTTTATATGTTGTGGCACAGTGCTAAAAAGTGAAGTAAATCTCAATAAAAGTCAGAGAGGTAATACAGTGGAAAGGGTGCTTGTTTTGCATGTGGCTGACCTGGTTCAATCTCTGCCACCCTATATTATAACTGAACCCCGCCAGTAGAGATTTTTAAATTCTGAGCCAGGACTCAGCCTTAAGTATTGCCCTAAACCTGAACACAACTCCCGAAGAATAACTTAATAATGATTTGAATTTCTATTCTTTTCTTTATCATAAATTTCAACTTTTTTTTTCCTGATAATCCACTGTTACTGGTCCAAAGTGAATGCATGAGATTATAAAGTGCTATAATCAAACAATTTGCAATCTTCTCAATTGCCTACAGAAATTGACTACCTTCTAGTAGGTAGACCCTAAGAAAAAAATAGATTTTAGATGTTAGAAAAACTGTTGTTTATATTTCTTAGCACCACTGGAAGGTTGATTGAGAAAGTTTGAGATGAAGTAGTTGGCAATTTAGGAAACTTGCATCACATTTCACATCTTGTCCACCAGGGGGCGCAGCTACTAGTGCGCTTTGATTTTCTACCTCATTGTGACTGCTAAATTCCATTTTGTACAGTCTCAAGGACACTTTAGTCACACTCCAATGATGAGCTCTTCTCCAGGTTTAGTGACTGTGGTACTCCTCCTGCTTGGTATGTTAAATTTCTTTTAAACTTTGTATTTTTTTTGGTTGTTTTTCTTCTGCAAAATCTTCAACTGCAGATCTATCTAGCTCTTCATGCAAAACTTTGTTTTAATTTTTCTTTTTTCTCCAGGACAAGCCCATGGAGACTCGGTAACCCAGACAGAAAACCAAGTGACTCTATCAGAAGAGGCTTCTCTGATTATCAACTGCACTTATTCAGTCAGTTACGCATACCCTGTACTTTGGTGGTATGTTCAATATCCTGGAGAAGGCCCACAGGTTCTCCTGAAAGCCCAGAGAGACAAAGATGTTGGGCGAGAGAAAGGTTTTGAAGCTACATATCTTAAAGACTCGAAATCCTTCCACCTGGAGAAAGCGGCAGTGCAAGAGTCAGATTCAGCTGTGTACTACTGTGCTGTGAGTGACACAGTGACAGGACCTACAGGGGGAGCAGGACACAAACCTGAGCAGGAACAGGGTCTGAAG
>PVKC010037190.1:0-13049 GCA_004027635.1 Crocidura indochinensis
GGGAAACAGTCAAACCACAAGTAAACACATTGAAAATAAAATGTCATGCTCCAGTTTCCTGACATTTTCCTTAATTTATTCATTAAGGTTTGTTTCTTTATGACTTTTTGTTGGTATCTGGAACACTGAAATCTATCTTGTGCATCTGAACTGAAATGGGTTTTGTGACAAAATAGATTCTCTTTAATTGAGTAAATTTTAAGTTTCAAAATATCGCCGAGGAAGTGGAAATTAAAATCTAGCAGCTACAGTTTTGTGTACAAACTATCTTATGATGCTACTTTCTCAACTCTGGCTTGCATTCTAGTAAGATTGCTTCCATCTCATAACGTAATGGCCAAAGCAATGAGACTGGTTAAGTAAGTTTTCAAACTTAATATTGTCACTTAAATTTACTGGGACTACAAGTGTGGAAATTTGGGCAAGGGGTATGGGCCACATCTGGCAGAGATCAGAAATTACTCCTGGATATGCTCTCAAGAATCACTCTTGACAGTGCTCTGGGATCATATGTGATGCCAGGGTTCAAACTCAGGTTGGTTGCATGCAAGGCAAATGCCCTACTTGCTATTATATCACTCAGACTCCCTTGGGTATTTATTTTTCTTAATTCTGGGATGAAACTGGTATTATAAACGTATTCATTACCAACTGAATTCACTCATATGTGCAGTGGAATAAAAAGAAACAAAATAAAGGAAAAAACAATGCCCATGGAATATAATACTGAGATACTGCTAAAGAATTGCGAACTACAGATTCAAGGTCTGAGGGAAAGGTGTGCAGAGAGGACTTTAATAAAGAGCAGAGATGTATCGTTACTCTGTTGGTAAGTAATGGTACAATAGCATTGTAAGCTTAAAACAATAGTATAAATAATATTATAAACCATGATACTTCTTTAAAAAATAACTTTTATTATGACCAAAAGTGAATAACAAATCTTTCACAGTAATATTTAAAGTACATAGTGACAATGAATCAGGATCAATCCCACCACCCTATTTGTCCTCTCTCCACACCTTTTCCCAGCATGTGTCCCATATCTCCTTCCTTTGCCCCTCTGAGTGCTAGTGTAACTGTTTCTCTTTGTGTATAGCTTGTTGTAGATAGGGTATCAATTCTGTTGTTGTTGACTTTGGGTTTAGTGTTTAAGTCTGATCTTTTTTGATTTCCACTCGATGTTCATATGGCTGTTTGGTCCTGGTACCATTGATTTTTATTTTCCCCCCTCAATTCATGAGGCAGAACAAGATGACGCAAGTTGTGTGGTTCTGCTGGATGAAGACAAAAAAACTCAACAAAAATCAACAAACAACAATAAAAAGACCGTAACTTCCAAAAAATTAAAAAAGCATCTAGCATAAACTGCAATACTTTACTAAAAATTTAGTAGGTTCCTTGGCTAAGGATATAGGTCAAAAGCTGGAGCCCATGCTTTGCATGGGTGAATTCTGGATTTGATACTCAGCACTAAATGGTCCTTTGATTTGAGCACTGCAGTGACTGCCCCTCTGCCTTACGGAGGGGAAAAACCAACATACAACCAGGAAAAGATTTAAGTACTATTGAGTGTGATCCCAAAATTGTACATACAGAACAATTTTAGTCCCATCCAATGAAGTAAAATAATTTCGTGTATTTATGCATGTAAACTAGTACCTGGCAATTGTAAAGGTTTCAAAAAATGCTAAACAGACACACACACAGAAATTCTAGACTAAGAAGAATTGCATCATTTTCATAACATTTCTTAAAGATTTAGCCTAGATTAGTTATGAATTTTTATGGTGAAACAATATTATTTCAGCATACAGACTAGGAAAAGAAATAATCTGAAAATAGAAATCATATGATTTCAACCATAACATTAGAGGCTAAAGATTATGAAAATATGACTACATTCCCAAGGGAAAGAAAATGAGACCTGCAGATATTGTATTAAAAATAGTCATCATTCAAATATACGGATAATAAGTGGACATGATAATAAAGTAAAAGAATTTAGAGATGATGGTTCTAAGAGCTCTTCTTTAAAATAGACAAGCAAACAAAATCTCTACTTCATGAACAAATCTGCAGCTAATTAAGAGACGATTCTAAATAAAGACCTTAAGAATAGAACAGCTGTGGAGTAGCAAAGAGGTTATTGAGATTTCAAGCCATTGAACTATACAACTAATAAAAGAAAATTTGAAAATAAAGTCATGAAACAAGATAAAGATATTTAAAAAATAGCAATGTAAAAATAATGTTGACATAATTCACATAATTTCAGCCTGGGAGAACCAGAGAGAGAGAGGAAAGTGTGAGTGAGCTAATGCCCTCATCTTTCACAGTGAGCAATTAATTAATATTATAAAAAAGGAAACATTTAATTAAAACTAATAGAGTCCAACTTTTTCGCATGGTTATGATCTATTTCATTACTTTTAAGTGATACCTTAAGAAATACTATTCATCTGTTACTAAGAAGCATGCATCTGAACTGAAATATTTTCTTTGGCATCTATTTCTTTTCTTATTTAAAATGCAAATATATATACATATATGATAAAGTTTAATTTTCTTTCTATTGATTCTATTTACTCTCTGTATGAAAAGATGTTTGAAAAGTATGAGTCTAATTGCTAATGGGATTTGGTTCTGGATGGTAGGATTTCTGCGAGTAGTTTTAATTTTTATTTCTCTATTAAAATGTCTGTGTTTCACTCCGAAAGGTGGTACTATCTAATTTTTATTATTTTTCTTTTTTAATTATAAATTTTTATTTTGACCATATTGAATTGCATATCTTTCACAGTAATATTTTAGGTACATATTAACATAGAATCAGGGGAATTCCCATCAACAAATTTGTCCTCCTTCCACCCCAGTTCCCACCCTGAATCTCATATCCCCTACTCTTACCCCCTGGGCTGCTAGAATAAATGGTTCCCTTTGTGTCTAGTTTACTATTTAGTGAGCATACATCTGTTTGGTCCTGGTACTCTCCCTTACTTCCCCCTCTATTTGAGAGGCGGAACTAGATAGTTCAAATTATGTGGCTTTGTTTGAAGAAAAGAAAAGCAATAAAATGGGGTAAATATCAAAAAAGCCAAAAATGGGCAGAGTCCTGCTAGAGGCTTCAACTTCAGTTTGATAGAGGAAAAGAAACATGGAATTGAAGTACCACAATACAAAAAGAAGTATCAACTAAGATAGCCAGTGAGCACTACAGCAATAAAGACAAGCACCGCATAAGAACTATGGTCCTGAAATATAAACATGGCAGAGACCAAAAAGAACAAAGGAAAAAGAAAAAAAAGAAAAAGGAAGTAGAGACATCAACTTACCAACTTCAATATCCACATCAAGATAAAGAAGTCAAAAAAAGTAAACAATTAAATAGATAAATGAATAAAAAAGATTATTGTGTGTGTGTGTGTGTGTGTGTGTGTGTGTGTGTGTTTTGCATAGGCACAGTAAATGATGGGGACATTAAAGAGGGAATTCCCTTGGCCTAAGAGATACAGGGTTTCTCCACCCTTGAAGTATGCTGTCATGGGATTAACTATAGACCTCTTGCATATTCATTTACTCCCCTTGGTGCTTTTTTGGTGTATGGAAGACTTCTGCTCCTTCATGGGTGATAAACTCAGATCTCTGTAACTAGAGGTCTTGGTATCTGACAGGTCAAGGAATGGAGCTTATGCTGAAGTTTTTCTTTGTGGTTCTAGAAGTTCTGTTCCTTCAGTGTCATTTTAATCCATCTTCTGCAATTGGTGGTCTTGGCCATTGCGCTGATCCTAGGATGGAACCTGGGATAGGTTTCCAGTAGCACATTCAGTTGTGCCACACCTGGATGTGCTCATTGGTTACTCCTGGCTTTGTACTCAGATATCTAATTTTTAAAGGAAACTTTAAGTTGATTTTTTTCTTTTAAGAATACATACAAAATAAACCCACACAATCTTCTTATTGAATGGGTTTGAGTGGAAGTGAGGAGACACTCCAAATATAAATCTCAGATCTGCCCCTGTCAATTGTTGTAGCATTAGACTATGGAACTAAATTCCATAGAAATAGGTTTCTGATTTTGAAAGGAACTTCTTTTAGCTCCAATATTTTGGTAACTCAATAGAATTTTTTTGGTAACTCAATACCATTTTAATGTGCCTTGCTTCCAGGGACAGGTAGTCTGTCATGGAGGGACAAGAACATGCAAGTAGCATCTTTGGGGATGTGATGACAAAAATGAGAATACAAAAATGAGTGACTATTAGGAAAAACGAATATAAGCACATTACAATTTTTCCTGGTTGGGGGCAAGTGCACATTATACTATGCGGCTCTTCTTAATTGCTACATAAGATGAATCTCAGATTTTCACATGAAGACAAAAAATGAAACATTTATTAAAATTCAGTTCTATTCCTGTATAGAACAAGTGTCAACCCACAGATAAAATTAGCACATGAAATACGGAATACCCAGTTAACTTTGATTACAGAAAAGCAGTTATGTTTTATTGTAATTATGCTTCCAATATTGCACAGAGCATACTTATACTAAAATGATAGTTTTGTTAAACTGAAGCTATTCATGGTTTCTGAGTAATTCAAATTTCTATCTTTTATTTTCTTAGTGAAATCTAATCACTGTTTAGAAAATATTAACCCTGTCATAGTCATTAATGTACATGAGTAAATAAATGCTCATGTGATGTGTATGGGAGTAAATGGGTGAGTTATTCTTGGATACAAAAGCATCTAAAAATCTCTACTCTAGCATGTGAGGTGTATGAAGTACAGTTATGGTGCCACTAAGGGAGTCATTCTTAAATCACTACTACCTAATTCCATGACTATCTTAGCAACAGTGTTGGATTGAGTCAAATGTGATATAAAATAAAGAAAGATCAATAGTAATTAGAAAAATCTAACTAAGAAAGATGAGTTCTATAATCTATATTTAACAAAGTAAAAAGATGATATTGTTGTCATGCTAATCAACATTATCATTATTACTTTTACCTTAACATGATCCAACTCTTCAAATTTTAGTTTATTTGAAATATGCACAAGTGAACTTTATTAAGGATATCTCAGGGCCAGAGCAATACTGCAGTAAGCAGAGCACTTGCTTCCAAACCAGGTTCAATTCTCGGAACCACATCTGATCCCCTGGCCTACCAGGAGTGATTCCTAAGTACATGGACAAAAGTAAGCACTGAGCACAGTGGGTTGTGGCTCCCAAACACAAAACAAACAAACCTCAAAAAGATAGCTTCAAAAAGCTTAATTTGGGTTTGATTCCCAGCACTCCATGATCTTCCACCAGAAGAAATCAACAGGATATATGGCTCGATAATAACAAATAAAAAAGGTGATGAAGAGATGAAGGATGATTAAGAATAAGAATATTTTGAGCATCACTGGGTGTGGCCCAAAAACCAAAAAGAAAAAAAAGAATAAGAATATTTACAATTTATTTATTTTGGGGGAAGTTCAGATAGAAGATTCTTGTGCTGTTTATTCAAAATTATTTTGGTAATATAATTTTTATTTTAATCATTGTGGCTTACATATCGTTGACAATAATTTTTTAGGTGCATGTTAACATAAAATCAGTGGGATTCCCTTCACCGAATTGTCCTTCCTCTGCCTTCGTTCCCGTCTTACCTCCCATATCCTCCTCCCTCACCCCCGGGGCTGCCAGGATAAGTGGTCCCCTCTGTGCCTAGCTAACTACTTAGTGGTCCTACACCTGCTTAGTCTTGGTACTTCCCTTATCCCCCCCCCCACCAAATTGGAATGCGGGACTAGTTCAAGTTATGTGGTTTTGTTTGAAGAAGAGAAAGGTAATAACCCGGAGAAGAGAAAAAAAAAGAAAAAAAGTCAAATACTCCAGAAATGGGCGGAGTCTTTCTAGAGACTTTCATCCTTGGTTTGAGAGATGTAGGGGAAAAAGAAGGTGAAGCACCAAAACAGTATACATAAAGCACTGTCAAAGTATCCAACAACAAAAAATAGTATATATATATATATATATATATATATATATATATATATATATATACTTCAAGAGTGGAGAAATCCTGTACCTCTTAGGCAAAGGGCATTCCTTTTCCAATGATCCCAATATTTACTGTGCATCTGCAGGAGCGGAAAAAAAAGGCACAAACATTTTTTTCATTAATATTATTTACTAATCTATTTTTTGTTGATTTTATTGTTGTAGTTTGGCTATTGAAGTGGCTATCTCCATTTTTATTTATTGATTGATTGATTGATTTTCTTGTTTTCTTTTCTTATGTACTCAAAATTATTTTTATGTATAGATTAATTCAACTTGAATGCTGTGATAAAGCTTATTTTTTTAATTGCCAAGAAATTGCCTTAATATCACACATTTTAGTTGGGATGATACTATTATTTGAATAGGTATCATGTTGTGCTTAAGACACGGAAATCAATAAATAAAAGTTACTTCCTTGTCATTATTGTTTTTTGTCTTGTCTTCATATGCCTCCTCTGAGCTCTCCAGTTACTACAGGGAGAAAAATGTTACTCTCCTTTTTGTATGAATTCAAGAACAGTGATGAGCAATCAGTTCTAAGGATGACCCCCATTTTTGTCAGAGGAATCTAGATTCTTCTGTATCCATTTCTTTCTGCAGAAGAAAACTCTCCAATTGGCCAAGCATGTCTTTCTTCTAGAGGAGGTAGCATCATCAGTCCTCCAGTGTTTTATCTTTTCTATGGACTTGTAGATTTTTTTTATCATAATGACATGAAAATCCACACTTATCTATTGTTTGCAAGTCCCTAGTACATTTTGGAATTTAGGAGGCATAAGGTTTGTAAGAACATGTCTTTGGAAAAAAAAGAAAAACAACAACATGTGACTTCTTTTAGTAGTCAAGTGTATAAAATATGAATTCATTATGCATATTTAAAATTCAGATTTGGTTTCACAGATAACTAAGAACATATTCACTGTAGAACATTTTTAAAATTCTAATTATTATGGAGCATTTGCTTTGAATGATAGACTTTGTATTGTGCATATTGCAAGTAAAATGCTACACATTTCTGCATTGATTGTTATTTGATAGTCAATGAACTATATGACAAAAAATAGCTTCTTTGTGGAAAAGTGTTTGGCATTTGCTAATATACTTCTGTCATATATCATGTGTAATCTACTTGATACATTTTTTCAACAAATGTATTGATTAAAGATTTTCCCTTTCTAACATATTCTATTAGCTTAGCTTCAACAATGAAATTAGGGTGCAGACTGAGAAAGTTGGATTTAAGAGAGAAGAATCAGAAATAACTATATTTTCACAATGCTAGCAACTTGCACATTAACACATATCCTGAAAATTAACATATAGACTTTTTTATATAAAATCATGGTTCATCAGTCACTGCAGTATAAACAGGGCATTTTAAATCATAGCAATATATATCTTTGAACTTCAAATCTGAAATACCAGCTTGACTCTGACTAAGAGACACTGCAGATTGAAAAACAATTGTACAGCACATTACTAAAGTGGATTTACAGGGCATGTCTCGGCAGCATCTTCCATCTGGCTTCCAGCTAGTCCAGAGAAAAAGAAACAGGTTAATTCTTTGTCTGACTCTTACACTTTCCGCTATTGATTTAGTAGTTTGGACCTTTATAATTCTCTAGCTTTGTAGGAGAAACTAAGTATGACTTTATCATCATATTATGTAATAATATTTCCAAAGTAAGACTTAGAATGTTTGCCTTGTAGCCCATAATTATGAATGTAAGGATATATATAGACAAACATATATGTACTATTTATTATTTGTCTATTTCCTTAGGATTTATTGTAGAGAATTATGTTATTATATTAGAACTCTCGCAATATTCAATAAATCATTTACATGTAGGCAAAATATTCTTAAAAGAAACTTTAGGATAAAATCAGATTTTATAAAGTTCACATATGGCAGAATTTCCTTTTTTATAGAAAAACCCAAAGAATTATCATTATAATCATCTTATCACTGACTTCCAGAGCCAGTCCTGCTTTTGAACCTGTGAAACCATGTTTAGTATATCAAAAAATAATCAAAGCAAATACTATACTATTAGCAACAGGAGAGGAAAATGTTCTCTTGTAACTGATTTATAAGCTTAGTCTGATGATCTGAGTAGGAGCCTCCTAGAGTTGTGCTGGGCAGTAGTCACTCCACACCAACTTTGAGAAATATTCACTTAAAGAAAAAAATTCCACATATTATATGAGAGAAGATGGTATATATGATCATCTTACAGTCCCCATAGTAAAATAACTCACTCTCCATGAATATGTCAGCCATACTAGCTGGTCATAGTAAGTAATCAAAAGAAACAATGTGTAGATGTTCTGGAAATTTGAAAGCTGACCTGAAAATACTATGTCCTATCATTATGTATTCATCCTGTTTGTGTCTCAATACCCTTTCCACAGAAAATCAAAAATGGACTATGATTAAATCTTCTGCTCAAATTTATTTTTTAAGGTCTTGTGAAATGAGTCAAAATGAGAGCTTGTTTTTTTATGGAGGAAGCCTGTTTCAATCCCTAGTAACAAATTATATAACATACAATAAAAACTCTCAGAAACAGCCCTTTAAACTGAGTCTGTGTATATTTAGGTATGTTCCTAATGAAACAAATTAGAAATCTTGTTTTTTGTTTAGCTTGATTCATTAACTTCTTCTTTAATGTCTGGCAAAGTATTAATGACTATAAGATTCCTACTTTGTATTATCCCAAAGCCAGTGATAAAAAAAAGACCCTATAGACTGTGCCAGAGTGTCCATTTATTGTTAAGGCTTGCCCTTAGCTATACACATATTCTGTTTGATAAATTGTTTATGAAAAATTTTGGTGCTTATTTTAAAGACAAGGAGTTCATTTAACTCAAACTGAATTACTGGATTTGAATTATAGTAGATCAATGTATGAACAAAATCAGTCCATCATACTGGCCAGTGAGGAAACTTTGTAATTTCATCTTTTCCCATTATACTTTTGGCTTTCAGATGTAATAAATAAAAACCAGGAAAGAACTTTAATACTCTGCTGCTCCTTCAATCACGAATTTATATCAAATGTATACCTTCATGTAGTAGGCAATGTTTAAGTTTCATATTGAATAGAAAACATACTTGCTTTCTTGTATCCTTTTTCTTGTATTTCTTTTTTTCTAATTTCTCTTAAAAAACCTACATATATATGATCTTCAAACTTGGGAGCTGAATATATAATTGAATAATTACAAGATTACTAGTGATTATTAGATTATCTAAAACCCATTCTCACTGCTAATGTGCAGGTCCATGCAAAACTACTCCTAATTACAATATACTACTTAGAGTGTATCCTTCTATGCATTAAATTTGCAGAAAGTGAGATGGGACTGCTCTCCCTAATGATTGAATTAAATTACCCCAATTTGACTAATAACTCACCTAATTTTGTCCCACTTCTAACTAAGGAACAAAAAGAGAAAACTAGATCTAAACTCATCAAAATAAATATAGTTATCCAGCTTGGTCCACTTCCAGCAGCTTTCTGATTCAGGTTAAAATCAAAGCCTGTCATTTTTCCTCAATAAAGCTTTTCTCATGTTTGGGGTGTCCTTGGGCAGCACATAAGTGATTGTGGCTCCTTTGCTATTAAACCCCTCCCTCACATAGATGCACATGCACACACATACACACTTCTAAATGTGGTTGTATTCAGTTTTGCTTCAGAAAAAAATACATGAGTGACGATTTCCAATAATTGCAGCTCCTTTTATGAAAAAAAAAATCATTTATATAATGCCATGAGGTTAGCTGAAACTGTGTCGTTAGAAAATGCCTGATTCAAGTGCTTGAGCTAATGTGAATGACAATAGATGAAAGAGATTTGCAAGTATCTATTTTGGAGACTGCTAAAATATGTTCAAAGGGCATGATGCAGATCAATGTTAAAGATCTAAAACAGGAATATAAGGCCAAAACATCGCAAATGAAAAGAGTTGGCCATAAGCACAGGATGTCCTAGTGACTTCAAGTAATTATTTCAAGACATATAGGAAATCATGCAAATATTTTATGAATTAAATGGCTATGATTTGATTTATATTTTTATAACACGAGTCAAGCTGTATCTTCATTCAGAGCCAACAGTGGAAACAGATACTTTAAATATTCTTACTGGAAATCCAGGAGAAATGATGGATGTGATTCAGACTAGATGGTAGTAATGAAGATTGATACAAATTGTAGAATTCAAGAAATATTTGTAGAAAAAGCTGACAGACAAATTGACAATTTATGTGTTCAGGATGTGAGAGAGACATGAGTCAAGGCTGATTTCTAGACATTGTTTTTGCATTGTTTTTGGCTTGATCCACTTGGTAGATGATGGAATCTGCAAAGATACTTTCATCAGGGTCTGAAGCATGAGTTAGCAGTAGCAAACAGAGTGGCCAGATCAGGACTACTAATTTAGTCTTATATAGTTTAAATGATTTTAGATAGGCAAGTAGACATTTTAATAGAATAATTTAGAGCTTAGTAAATAACTCAGGGCTGCAAAAGGTGGGGTCTGCCACCTAGTGGCTCTATGACTTTGGGCAAGTTATTTCACCCTTGAACTTGTCTGTTCCTTTTGGTAAAAAGGAGATAAAAAGCATACAAGTTTAGCAGGAGATTGTAGAGTAACCTGTTGAGTTTCACACTTGAATTAACTCAATTCGGTATAAAAAATTACTAGAAAAATGGTTTTGATCTTCTCATTATGTTAAGTGTAATATTAGGAATTTTAATTGTGTTTCTGTTCTCCATGAACAGAATGTTATCCATGAACACAATGGTCTAATGAACAATAACATTTTTTTTATTTTGGAGCCACACCCAGTGACCCTCAGTGATCCCCTACTGGCTTGGCGGACCATATAGGACGCCAGGGGATCGAACCACGTCCATCCTGAATCAGCTGCATGCAAGGCAAATGCCCTACCACTGTGCTATTATCGCTCCAGCCCCAGAACAATAACAATTTTTATTCCAACCCCTGGTATATTTTACATCATAAAATATAAATCTGTCTAAAGTGAGCATTTCAATATTTGAATTGATTAAACAAGAGATAGAATTAAGCCTAGATTTCTGCTGAACTTAACATTTTACAGTAAGATCTGTATCAATTTGCCCACTAAACTATAGGGATACGAATTCTGAGACAATTCAAGACTTTTATGAACATAAGTATGAAAGAGCAATGATCTTTTAAATTTTGGGGAAATGGATAATTTAGAAAGACATGATGTCTGTATGCCTGGGAGTATCCTTCCGAATACAGTAAAAATCTTGTCAAAATACTTCAAAAGGTATTAATAAAACTTGATAATAATAGTGTGTTATCATTGCTATTTCCCAAGTTCAATGTTAAAATAACTTGCATGCACTTTTCCATTTACTCCAATTTCTTAAAGCTAGTCAGAATTACAATGCATATTTATGTAATTTTTTAAATTATAAAAATTCTTTATACCTTTTCTCTTCCTAGCCATTGTGTGTGTGAGAGAGAGAGACAGAGAGAGAGAGAGAGAGAGAGGGAGAGAGATATGTGATAGTGGAAGGTCTTATAATTTTGTTGTTAGCAAACAGTTGACAACTTGAAGAAATGTGTCTCCAAGTTGAACCAAATCTGTGTCTTGGAATGTAAAGGTCCACTCACTGAAATACAAACTTGGGAGAATGGGTCTGGAGCAGGGTGGCAGTAGTAATTAATAAACCAATACACTCATATGGTAGAAAAGCATGGTAACCAGATGGTTTTCAACTTCATGGTCTGGAGCTTTCCAAATCAGCCTCTTTTTATTGACCAGCTCAATCCACAACCTGATGGGAAATGGTAGTATGACAGACAAGAGACCTTTCCTAGCTAATTAAGTCTAAGTGGGCCTTTTGCATGTAAAAATAAACAATAGGTGAAAGAGGAAGCTAGGGGAAGCCTTTGTTTTGGGCAAAGAAGATATAATCCATAATGAAGGTCTTTCTCTGAGATGTGAAACTTTTGAAAATACTGGAAACCCAATGAGATACAGAAGCATTGAGTGCAGAAAGTTGTCACATGAAAGGAGGAAGAATGATTGTGAGAGCTAAGACTGTCATGAGAACAGGAAGAAGGCCACTAATAGTTCCAAGTTAAATCCCCAAGCTAGGTGCCATAGTGGTGGTGTAATCTGTAGGTCATTTGCCTTGCATGCAGCTGACCTAGGATGAACTGCGGCTCAATTCCCCCTGCATTCCTTATGGTCCCCCAAGCCAGGAGAGACTTCTGAGCGCGTAGCCAGGAGTAACTTGTGACTGTCACCAGGTGTGGCACAAAAAACAAAAAGAAAAAGGAAATCCCCAAGCCCCAAGAGTTTGGAGCAAATCTGTAAAACCATAGAGGTCAGTGGGGTACATCACTAAGGTTAGAAATTGCTCACATTGCAAGTAGCTCTATTTTAGTATTAAGGATTAAGGATTTATTAATTTTATCAACTTAATATGGTAATATGGACGTGTAGTCAGTTCTCTCCATCTGGAAAAACCTGCTGCATTCAGCTGATGGTATTCCTACTGTGTCTCCTTATTATTTCCCAAATATGCTTATGTTATATCATTAGTCATCTTTCTGAAATTCTTCTGTAAGGCTATATAAATAGGAACCTGAGAATCTGAGAAAAGATCAAAACTAATTTCCCTTGCTCCCACCTAAAATCAAGGGTCCCAGAGAAATGGAGTGATGGGGACAATTTCCTATGCTCCAATGATCATGTGGAACTGGATGTAGTTTGATGGCTGCCGAGAAGAATTGATAGTATCCTAGCAAGTTATCTACTTCATCTTAGTCACCTGCAACACAGTATATAAGATATTCAGAGTTCACTGACCTACAACTTTCATGAGGAAGCTAGTTGACCTAATTGTTTCCATAACACCATCGTCTCCCACCTACAATGTTTTGTTCCCTTATCTGGGAGCTGAAGATCCTAAT
>PVKC010037191.1:0-13047 GCA_004027635.1 Crocidura indochinensis
CTTGGCCTTCTCAATAGAATTTCAGAGGAAAACAACAAGTAGGAGGAAGCAGCTTCCTTTCACTTCCTCTTTCCTTTGCTTTGCTTTGCCTTCATTTAATTTCCTTTCATTTTCTCCCCTCTCCTGTTCTCTCCTCTCCCCTTCTCTACTCTGCTTTTCTTTCCTTTCCTTTCATTTCATATCCTTTCCTTTCCTTCCTTTCCTGTCCTCTCCTTTCGTTTCCTTTCCTTTCCTTTTCTTTTTTCATTCCTTTACTTGTATTTCCTTTCCTTCCTTTCTTCCTTTCCTGTCCTCTCCTTCCCCTTCCTTTTGTTTCCTTTCCTTTCTTCCCTTTCTTTTCTTTCCTCTCCTTTCTTTTCCTTTCCCCTCCTTTCCTTTCCTCTCCTTTCCTATCCTCTCCTCTCCTCTTGTTTCCTTTTTTCTTTCCTTTCCTTTCCTTTCTTCTTTTTCTTTTCTTTCCTGTCCTTTCCTATCTTTTCTCTCTTCTCCTCGCCTCTCCTTTCCTTTCCTCTCCACTCCTCTCCTCTTGTTTCCTTTACTTTACTTTCTTTTCCTTTCCTGGTTCTGAGCTTATGGATAACTCCTAATAATGCTCAGAGTACTATAATTGATACCAGGGATCAAACTTGTGTCAGTTACAGATAAGGCAAGAGACCTACCTTGGTATTATTTATCTAACTCAGTATCAAAAGTTCTACTCACTCCTTATTGTATATATATGTTGTTCCCATCTGTTGGCTATTGCAAATAATGTAGCAATAAACATATCTCCTTTCAGATTAAAGCTTTATGTGTTTGGAGTTGAACACCAAGAGTAGGACTGCCAGAGTTATTTGCTCTATTCTAATTTTTGAGAAGTTCTCAAATCATTTTCCAAAGAGTTTAAACTAAGTTTCTTACCAGCAGTGAATGTGAATTCCTTTCTCTGATATGCCACATGTACTAATTGTTTCCAAGATCTTTGTACCTAGACTCTTTCAATAGTTTTTGTGATATTGTACTGATGTTTTTATTTGCATTTCCCCGACAATCACTGATTGTCGATATTTTTGATATGTTTGTGTTTGTTGTCTATATTTTGTGTTATCCTTAGGAGTTGTATGATCATCTCATCTCCCATTTTTGATGATTTTCCCCATATTGTCAGTGATATTTGAGAGTCCTTTATATATCTTGTATATTAGCCTTTCATCTGATGCATGAATATTTTCACCCAATCAGTGGGGTGTCTTTATATTTTAGATCCCATTTCTTTCAGGGTGAGCAAGATTTTTCCTTTCATATAGTCCTATTTGTTTATTTCTGCTCTTATTTTCTTTGCCAGTGGAGTTATGGCATTGAAGATTCCTCAGATAATTCTGCTAACATGTTCATCTGTATAGCTTACACAAGCATGTTTGAAATCAGGATTTTTACTCTATTTTAAACTAACTATTATGCATGCTATGAACAAAGGGTCTAGGTTCCTATTTATATTTAGTGGGTTTTTTAATGTGGCTAAGTTTTCCTATCACCATATGTTCAAGAAGCCTTTTTTCTTTCACACTGTATAAACCTAGACCCTTTGTCATAAATTAACTAACTGCTCATAGATCTGAATATACCTCTGAATTCTCAATTATACAATACATTCCTGTAAATCTATCTTAGTTCCAGTACCATCCAGTTTTTATTACAAGAGTTTTGAGGTATAGATTGAAATCTGAAAATGCAATGTCTCCCATATTCTTTTCACTTAGGATTGATTTGGCTATTTTGGGAATTTAATGGTTCCATACACGCTTTAGGATTATTTGTTCTCTGTCACTGAAAAATGCCTAGAGAACTTTGACAGGAATTTCATTGCAGTTGTGCATCACTTTAGGTGAGATGGTCATTTTTATGATGTTGAATCTTACTGTAAAAGAGCAAAAAATGGATTCCCATTTCCTAGTGTCTTATTTCCCTCAAACAGTGATTTATAATTTTTACTTTTTGGTCTTTCAAATCCTTTGTTAAATTGATTTCCTGATATTTTAGTTTTTTATATAATTGGAAATGAGGTGTTTTTTCCTTCCTTTTCTAAAATATTGTTAACATGCAAGAATGCAAAGGATTTCTACACAATGACTTTGTAGCCTGTTTTGTTGTGTTTGCACACATGTGGATTATAATCTTTAAATTATATATGAAAAATATCAAGTCATCTGCAAATTATAATAAAATTATTCTATAGCAATTAGCATCTTTATTTCTATTTTTTACCTAATTTATTGGCATGGATACCCAATACTGTATTAAATATTAGTGATCAAAATATACATCTTTCTTTGTGTCTAGTGTAAAGGAAAGGCTTTTAATTTTTGCCAATTAAGGATGATTTTAGACAATGTTAGATGGTATATGTGGTTTTTCAGTCCTTAGATAAATTTCTTAAAGCCCTATCCTGTACAAGTTTTTCCTCAAATGGGTATTGTATCTTATGTAATGCTTACTGTATATATGTATATGTACATGAGATGATCATATTTTTCTTCCTTTATTTATTGTAGCATGTCATCTTAATTGATGTGAATATATTGAACTGTTTTTGTAAACTACTTGATTATAGAGTACTATGCATATAGTGTAGTTATTTATTCCTTTTTAAAAGACTTTTTGAATTAATTAAAGAATTGTGATTTACAAAGTTATAGATAATTTTAGGCATACATAAATTTAGTCATACACCAATACCATCTCCAGAGTCAACTCCACCAATGTTTCCATACTCCACCCTTCCATCTCCATCCATTGCCTGTAACTTTAACAGGCATAGTTAACAAATTCTTTGGTTGCAGCTTAGATCTCATGTTTTCAGTGTGGTTGTTTAATCTGTGGTTTGGATATAGAGCTACACCATTGTCCCATAACCAGTCTAACCTAAGTCCTGACCTGTGTTGCCCTATTACTTCTCTAGATTCCAGAGTTTATGAAGGATAAAAATAAAGGCAGAGAGAATTTGAGACATTTAATAGAAGGTAACAAATAAGTCATTATCTAAGGATTTTACCCCATCTCATATAATAGGTAACTTAAGGAAGGCAAGTAGTGAAAACTCTGAAAATATTATGGAAAGGGAGAAAAAGTGAATATTGTACATTAAAAACACCAGTGTTTATTCATTAGTTAGAACAAGAAGATAGACACCATGAAGACAAGTGTAAACTACAGTACTGTTTTTTTCCGGTATAAAATTATATGAAGATTGTGTATCAAAAAAAGACAGAAAAGAAAAATAAGTGACTAGTAGCAAATGTTGCTGAGAAAAAGAATAGACTACTTGAGAGTATTCTTTATATTTGATAAACCTATAGTTCCATCAGAAGTGTAAGACCTGTATCTCTTTAACTGCTATTCCCCAAATGTCTCTTGCACAATTTTGTCCCTTTAATTACTTTGTTATTTCATTTTTTTAAATCTTTGTTCCATATATATATATATATATGTATGAGCAAATATATTTTTATTTCTATTTTTCTATTTTTGGGGTGTGTTAACTGCTTTCATTTTCTTTTTTTTCACCCCCAAATGCACCGGCAATATAATGTAGCACCATTTCCCACTGCAAAGACACACTAAAAAAGGGGAAATCTTGCAAATAAAAATGAGCTCTTATCTACTAGGGATAAGAACTCATGCTTGTTTACACAACAGGGACATCTCCCACCCTGAAAATATGTCACGTGGACCCAACTTAGACCCCAGTGATTAGACACCATCCGTTCAGCCTTGAACCTTGAATCCCAGACATAGAATCAACACAGTTCTTCACAACAGCTACAGGAAACAAATTCCATTCGGGACATCCTCAATACTTCTCGGATACCAACAAGTGCCAGCTCTAATTCGATATCCTGACAAAGAGGAAAATGGGAACAATTTGACCTAAGAGCAGGTTATCCTACCCCTCCAACTGACAAAAAGACAAAATCAGAAGACTTGTCACCCTTTGGTCAGTCCAAAAGCCAAGAGCACGATTTACAGATGACTGGCTGATAAAACCATGACCGGACTGTATGTATCCTGTGACCAATGAAAAAAGCCCTAGTTTAGGGTTTGAGCTATGACCTACACAACAACCATGATCTCCAGTTCCAAAAGTCCGTCTGAGACAATTGCAATGGAATGGGTCTTCTAGAAACAAACGAAAGACGCTATCATAGGCTCCATCCTAAGATCAGCGCAAAGAGCAAGACCACCAAACACAGAAGATGGAGACACTGAGGGAACAGAACTTCTAGAACCACAAAGAAAAGCTTTATCACAAGTTCCACCCCTCGACCTCTGCAGATACCGAGATATCTAGACACAGAGATCTGATTTTATCACGCAGGACGAAACAGAAGTCTTCCAAACATCACGAAAGCACTAAGGGGAGAATAAATAAACCTGAACAGTCTATGGTTAATCCCATGACAATATACTCCAAGGGTGGAGAAACCCTGTATCTCTTAGGCCAAGGGAATTCCTTTTCTAATGACCCCATTATTTACTGTGCCTGTGCAGGAGGGAAAAAAAAGCACAAAACAATTTTTTATTTTTTATATATATCTAGGCTATGTCGATTTCTTCTTTTTGGTAAGGTTACTCAAGTTGTTGTCTCCATTTATATTTATTTATTTTCTTTTATTTTTCTTTAGGTGCTATACCATGCTTTTTATCTCAAGGCCATGGCTTTTATGTGGTGTCTATCTTTATTGTTGGAGTGCTCACTGGATATTTTATTTGACACTTCTTTTTGTACTTTTTTTTTGTTTGTTTTTTTTTGGGTCACACCCGGCAGTGCTCAGGGATTACTCCTGGCTCCATGCTCAGAAATTACTCCTGGCAGGCACGGGGGACCATATGGGGCACCGGGACTCGAACCGATGACCTTTTGCATGAAAGGTAGACGCCTTACCTCCATGCTATCTCCCGGGCCCCTTCTTTTTGTACTTTTTAGGTGCTTCACCTTCTTTTCCCCCTTCGTCTCTCAAACCAATGATGAGAACCTCTAGAAGGACTCCACCCATTCTCGACATATTTGATTTTTACCCCAGTTTATCACTTTTCTCTTCTTCAAACAAAGTCACATAACTGGAACTATCTAGTACCGCCTCCCAGTTAGAGGAGGAAACAAGGGAGGTACCAAGACCAAAACAGGTGTAGGACCACTAAGCAGTAAGCTAGGCTCAGAGGGGACCACTTATTCTAGCAGCCCCAGGGGTGAGGGAGGAGCACATGGGAGGTAGGATGGGAACAGAGATGTAGAGAAGATAATTCGGTGATGGGAATCCCCCTGTTATTATGTTAATATGTACTTAAAATATTATTGTCAACAATATGTAAGCCACTATGATCAAGATAAAAATTATATTTAAATAATTTAAAATTAAGGTGTCAGCAAAGGGATTTCTTTTGAGAATTCTGTTTATGGGTGATTGTCTTCCCACTGTAACTTCACCTTGTTCTCTTTCTTTGCATCTTTGTCTTCATAAATAAAATTAAAAAACTCAAAAAATGAGAGAAAATATCACACTAACAGGAATTATTCATGTGAATACTGACATGAAATTCATAACGGAATGAACCAAAAATCATCTTTATATGTTCCAGTCTATCTCCTCACACAATAGGAAGGAAAATTATTTTAATTAAAGTTATATTCAAATTGCTAAGATTTCATTATCATTGGTTTGAGGCATTGAGCCACATACACCAGTGCTCAAGGCTTAATCCTGGATCTGAATTCAGAGATCACGTTTGATGGTACTTGGGGGAACATATTCTAGTTCAAGTGGTGAAATGTGGGTCAAATTCGTACAAGGTAAGTGTCTTATGGACTGTATTATCTATGTCCCATTTATTAAGAATGTTTACATTTGTATTTATCATGAATATTCTGCAATTTTATTTTTTGTAGAAATTTCTCTATCAGATGTTGCTAATGTAGCATTGATCTTATAGAAATTGTGAGTCTTCCTGTTTTTTCTACTTTGAAAAATCTTAATAACATGGGAACAGAGGTGGAGGAAGGACAACATTGGTGGTGGGAATGCCCCTGATTCAATGTCACTAATAGGTACCTAAAATATTAGTGTGAAAGATTTGTAACCCACTGTCATCTATCTTTTAAAGAAAAAAGAAGAGAATCTTCTGAGAATCTTATAGTTCAGACACTATTTCTCTTCAAACTGTCAAATAGATGTTTAATACTTTATTTTTATTTTTCTTTCCTCCTTCTTTTGTGATTTTTTTGGATGGTTTCTTGAAACTTGTCTTTTAGGATACCTCTTCCTTCCTCTTCTTCAATTAGTCAATTGCTACTATGTTTTTTTTTCAGATCTACTATGCTTTTCAGACCAGCAATTTCTGATTACAATATTTTTATACTTTCTGTGTCCTTCTAAACACTTTTCTATTCTTTAGTAGATGAATAATTTTATTGCTGCCACTTTGAAGTCCTCATAGAGGAGATTAAAGAGTTCTTCTGAGTTTTGGGTATTTCCAGGTCTTTTGTCATTATCCATTAGGACAGATGGATCCTTCCACTTTATTATCCCTGGTTTCCCAGCTGCCTTTCCAGCTGGGTTGGCGGATGGATATCATATGTTCATGTGTGGATGTTAGTAGTGACGTCTCTGGATCAGGGCTTGGGTCAGCACTTATGTGACTCCAATTCAGTGGTTTTGTGTTCCTGTATAAAACCTAGAAAAGGGATTTCTGTATCTTATGGTAGCTCTTTTTATAACATTTTGAGAAATCTCCAAATTCCTTTCATAAAGTCTGGATGAATTTGCATTCCTATAAAAAGTGAATGCAGATTCGTTTTTTTTCATATTTCAACCATCACTTACTTATGGCTTTTAGATGTATAATATTCTCTTGTTGATGGATGAGAATTTCTGAAATAGGCGATAAAACTTGTAGTGAAATGTTATACATTGAACACCCCCCAAAAGAGACAGCATTAGCACAGTTGTGATATTTGCATTTACAATGTGCCTGTTAACCATATGTCTTGGATATTTATCCCTTTGCTTATGTATGATGTGTAGATATTTTATCTCATTCAATAGAATGTGCCTTTGGTTTAATGAGAGTTTATTCTCTGGAAAGCTGGTAATATTAATCTTTTTTGTACTTTTTTGTTTTTGTTGCTGTTTTCCTTGTCAATAAAATAAAATCATCAAAATGCCACTAAAATCACTATCATGGAAGTTTTTCCTTATTATTATTATTATTTTTTGGTTTTTGGGTCATACCCAGCAGTGCTCAGGGGATACTCCTGGCTCCATGCTCAGAAATTGCTCCTGGCAGGCACGGGGGACCATATGGGACACCTGGATTCGGACCGATGACCTTTTGCATGAAAGGCAAACGCCTTACCTCCACGCTATCTCTCGGGCCCCAATTTTTCCTATTTTTAATATGTATTTTATAGTTTGGAGTCTAACAAAAATTCTTTAATTAATTTGAGTGTAATATTGAGGTTCTATTTTCTTTTCTTGTTTGTATGTTTTATTTTGTATTTAAGTCACACCCGTGATGCTCAGGGGTTACGCCTGACTATGTTCTTAGAAATTGCTCCTGGCTTGGAAGACCAAATGGGACTCTGGGAATTGAACCCAGGTCTGTCCTGGGTCAGCCACATGCAACGCAAATGTCCTATGACTCCGGCCCATCATTTTCTTGTTTTTACTTGTTTCTGTGCCATTTTTCCATAAACATTTGTTGACACTCAACTACTCTTTTGTAAATTTACTATCTATAAAAAGGTTTATATCAGATTCTGTGACTAAATACTACTCTAATAGGTTATGAGTAATGGTCAATAATCTTTCCATAAATATTAATTTCTCTGATGCTTGTGCATCTTTTAGCATATTATATGCCAGTACTGACTGTTTTGTGAGGTGCTTTCTGCAAATCTTTTGAATTTGTCTGCTTTACAATGAGGTTGATTTTTACAAAATATTTATAGAAATAATTTATAAATGATTAATGCTAGCTTTTTTGAGATTTATTTTCAAATAGCATCTTTTAGTCTTTTAACTGATTTATAAACTATCTTATCACTTACCATACACATACGCAAATTTAGTAAAGTCAAATTAAATTTTTCATGTTTTTTACTCTTATGAAAGTCATTCTAAAATCAAGATCTTAAATATTATCTTTTGCTCATGGCAATTTGATTTTCTCTTTGCATTGATCCTTTGGTTTATCTTGAATTTTACTTTATTGAGAAGTGTAAGTTCTTCTGCCTAGTGTCCCTTTCACTTTGTGTAAGGTTACTAGGAATCCAAATAAAAGTAGAAGTGTTTTTCATTTGGAATGCATTTAGAAACAGAACTTTTCATGTGCCTTTTGGCCATTTGTGTTTTTTCTTTGAGGAAGTATTTGTTCATTTCTTCCCATTTTTAAATAGATTTAAATGTATTTTCTTGTTAAGTTCTTACAGTGTCCTTTATATCTTAGATATTAACCCTTTACAGGGGTCTCAAACTTGTGGCCCGTGGGCTGCAAATGGCCTTCCATACATTTTGTGGCCCTGACCTAGAAAATCTTTTTATTTGTTTTGTTTTGCTTTAGTTGTTTGAGTCACACACCCCAATGCTCAAGGCTTACAACTGACTTTGCAGTCAAGGATCACCCCAACTTTGCCTCCTGCGGCCAGCAGGTAAATTGAGTTTGAGACTCCTGAAAGGATGTCACATGTTGTAACATGTATGCTACGAAACTACGACATGAACAACTTTGTAACAAATGTATTATGAACAAAAATCAAAAAGAGAGAAACAGAACTGCTAGATTTGATGAGTTATTTCACCTTCATAATCTCTGATGTTCTTTGCAGTCAAGTGCTAAACACTTGTCTTGTCCTGCATCTCCAAAGCAAGAAACGAAGCTCCACATAAAAGTATAGTGAAGATTCTTGTATGGCATTAATGGAAAGGGCTAAAAGAAATAGTATCTAATATTTCATGACTGAAAACAAGGTGAAAATCATAATTGTTCTTGCTAATTATCACTACTAACTCCTCATCACCCAAAAGCCTTAATAAAATTCATACCTGGAGTGATAGCATAGGGCCTAAGGTGTTTGTCTTGCATACAGTTAATACCTGTGACTCTGCTACCACATGATATCCCAAGACCTTGGGGTATGGTAATGAGCAAGAACAGAGCCAGTAGTTGTTCTCATGGCAATATGCTTTAAGGGAGAAAACTGAATCTCTTGGGTCAATACTTACTGTGCTTGTGCAATAAAGGAAGCACAAAAATTTGCCACAACAACTCTTTTGTTTTTTTTTTAATTTATTGTTTCTTTTTCTCTTTTTTCTTCTTTTTTCATTTCTTCTTCACTCTTGTGGTTATTATGTGGTGATTTTTGTAACTGTTTTTTTTCCTTTTGCTAGTAACTTTTTGTTGTTTTTTTTTTACTGTTGTTTCTTGCTTTTTGTTGTTTTGTTTAGTTTTTGTCTTCTTCCAGCAGAACCACACAACTTGATTCATCTTGTTCTGCTTCATGAATTGAGGGGGGAAAGAGAAATGAATGATACCAGTACCAAAGAGTCATATGAACATTGAGTGGAAATAAAAAATGATCAGACCTCTATTTCTCTTAATTTTAACAGTTTTCTCTTTGAAATTTTCTATTGTTCTGTTAAAGATAATACTATACATATTTTCCCTTTAGCTTTGCATATGTTCTAGAAGAACTCATGAAATCTTATTTTTTTGTCACACTTGTTAATTCTTAGGAATTACTCCTGGCCTGTGCTCAGAAATCCCTCCTGGCTTGGGGGACAATATGAGATGCCAGGGATAAAACCCAGGTATGTCCTGGTTCAGCAGCATGCAAGGCAAAACACACTACCACTGCGCTATTGAGCCTGCCCCAAAATCATTTTTTGATTTATGACTAACTCAGGTTAGTTGTAGCTACTCCTAGCAAATGTTACAGTCTTAATTATTGTACTATTATGCAACAATTTTGAACTAAATTGTAATTATTCTTAGTGAATGTTACATCTTTGTTTCTTGAACTATTATGAATCTTACTATTTATTGAGTCCATTTTGATAATTTACACATATTTAAAGTTACCTTCCACCTATGTTTTCAGATATTATTACAATTATACATGCTCATTTACCATCTTTTTATCTCTTTAATTATTTTTTCTTGGGAAGGCAAGATAAATATATTATATACTTTCTGTCAGATTAAATAAAACATTTTGATGTGAAATTTATGTTTATGTTTTATCTGGGAAAAATACAAAGAAAATATTAACAAGACAAGCTACCTGTTTTTCTCTCTTACCTTTTTGCCAACATTACCCATTTCTCTTCTGTGCACATTCTCAGATCCTGTCTCTAGCAACCACAAATCTGTCATTTGTATCTATGAATTTGGGCTTTTGATTTTTCAGATTTTGATTTAAGAGATTATACATTATTTGTCTTTTTCTTAATTCACTGATCATACCAGTAAGATTTGTTTTTATTGCTGAAAAAAATTCCAATAGATACATGCATACAAATATATACAATGAACATGACTATACTTTCATATTTTCAAGTTAGTGATTCTTCATCTAAATACCCAGAAGTAAAATTGATATTGCTGAATCTTATTGTATTTCCATTTTTCGTTTTCTTTTCCTTCATGGAGGTGGTGGGGTGTCAAGTCAATAATAATCAAGGTTTATTTGAGGCTCTGTGCTCAGGGATCACTCCTAGCCCTGCTTAGGGACTAAATGGGGCCAAACCCAGGTCAGCCACATGCACGACAAGCACCATATCTGCTGTATTCTCTCTCTCTTGCTTTCTATTTTCAATTCCTTGAGAATCCTTTACAATGTTTCCCAGAGTAACTGCAATAAATTTACATCTGCATCAATAGGGTACTAGGATTCCCTATTCTTCACATCCTCACCAAAGCTTGTTATTTTTTGTCTTTGGGGTAATAGCCACTCTAATTGGTGTGAAGTAATATATTTCATGATAGTTTTGATATGCATTTCCCGAATGAATGAGGTTGATGATTATCATTTCACAAATCTTGGCCTGCCATAATTGAAAAAAGTCTTTTCATTTTTTTGTCAATTTTTTAATCATTTGTTTTATTTACTAGCAAGTTGTGTGAGTGCTCTATATAAGAATTCTTTAGTTTTTTTTTTCTAGCAACTTCCTATTAAGTACATTATTTGAAAAATTTTCTCCCACTCAGCTGGTTACTTTTTATTTTGTATATAATTTCTTTTGCTGTGAAGATGTTTGGTTTTATACAGTATTTATTTATTATTTCTGTTCTTATACTTTTGGTGCCAGATTAAAGGTGTTTTTTACAAAGATATGACTAGGTGTCTACTAACTACAGATATTATGGTTTCAGGCCTTAATCAAGTTTTCAGTCCATTTTGCATTATTTTATTTTGTTTTGCATTATTTTAACTGAATGATGTAAGATAAATGCCCACTTTTTATTGCTTCACATGTAAATGCTGAGCATCCCCATAATAATTTATTGATAAGCTAGTTGTGTATAAACTCTATTAGTATTGGTTTCTTTGTCATAAATTGACTATGTATAATCTTTTTATCTGGGTTCTATTCAGTTCCATTAATATATGTCAGTTTTTATACAATTGTGACTTTATTTCATGCTGTTTTAATTATTATAGTCTTTCAAAATAATTTTTACTGTGACAAAGTCAATAACAAATTTTCACAGTAATATTTAAGCTACATAGTGACAATCAGTGCCATTCCCACCAACAGGGTTGTCCTCCCTCCACCCCTTTTCCCAGCATGTGTCTCTTATCTTCCTCCTTTGCCCCCTGGAGTGCTACTGTATCTCTTCCCCATTGTGTGTAGCTTGTTGTAGATAGGATATCTATTCCGTTGTTGTTTACTTTGGGTTTGGTGTATAAAACTTATCATTTTTTATTACCTTTCAATGTTCATACAGCTGTTTGCTCCCGGTACCATTCATTTATATTTCCTCCCTCAATTCATAAGGCAGAACAATATGATTCAAGTTGTGTGGTTCTGTTGGAAGAAGACAGGACAAAAACAATAATAAAAAGAAAAACATAACAAAAAACAACAAACAACAATAAAAAATTTAAAAGAAGATAAAATAACTACCAAAAAATGGGGGGCACCCAGCAACAAAAAATTATCAAATTATAGCCACACGAATGAAAAAAAGGAAAGGAAAAAAGGAGATAAAAGGAAAAAATAAATATAAAGGAAAAAAGGAAAGAAAGGAGCGCTGTTGTGGCAAGACTTTGTACTTCTTTCCTTCTTTCATTTATTTATTTATTTATTTTGCATAGCCACAGTAATTATTGGGGAAATAAGAAAGGGCATTCCCTTGACCTAAGAGACACAAGGTTTCTCTGCCCTTGAGCCATATTGCCATGGTAACAACTACTGGCACCCTACATGCTCATTATCACACACCAAGTTTTTTTTATGTTGCTGGAAAACTTTTTGCTCAGTTGTGGATGACAAAATCAGGCCTCTGTAGCTAGAGATCTTGGTATTTGCACAGGCCATAGGACGAGTTCTAGTATAGAGTCTTTCTTCATGGCTGTAGAAGTTCTGTTCCCTCATTGTTGTTGTAATCAGTCTTCTGTAATAAGTGGTCTTGATTTTTGATCAGATCTTAGGCTGAAGCCTATGAGAGAGTTTCTCATTATGGTGCCAGAAGTTCTGCTTAATCTCAGTTGTCTGTCAGACCTCTGGAATTAGAGATCTTAATTTTTATACAAGTCCTAAACTTAAACTTATGCTTGGGCCTCTCTTATTAATTCCAGGAAAAGTTCTGCTCAGTCTGGGTTATCAAAGTCAGTCTTCTTTAATTAGTGATCTTGGTTTTTACAGAGATCAAAGGATGACATATCTTCTGGTTTCATCTTACCATTATGTGATGAGGTAGGTCCACCTGAGCTTAGATCAAGTTGTTGCTATTTCCTCATCATAATGAATGTCATATAAATCTGGCGCAAGTTCGTGCCATTGTAGTATT
>PVKC010037192.1:0-13047 GCA_004027635.1 Crocidura indochinensis
TTGCTTCTCCCTCTGATTGGGAAGCAGGTTTAGGGAGATCGAGTTTTGTGGTTTTGTTTGGAGAAGAGTACCGTAATAGAGTGGGGTAAAAATTAAGTATGCCTACAATGGGCAGAGTCCTTCTAGCAGTTCTCATCCTCCGTTTGAGAGAAGGGGAAAAGAAAAGGTGAAACACCACAACATTTTACAAAGATATATCGAAATCTGTATTTAATAAGGCTTAACCCCTGTACATATTTGGTGAAAACTGACTTTTGTGTATCCACTGATGCCCCACGACAGTGTGGTTAAAGTTTCTGTTCGATGTAGTAGCTTTTCTCTATTAATCCCTTACCAGAACAATCTGCCTGGTTAACGGTTGTTTTTTCTGTCTGCCCTCATTATATTTTAGGACATTTAAAAACTTGTCTTTAAATGCTGATGTTCAGTGTCTAAGAATGTTTGATATCCATTAATTCATTTACTCAATAGATCTTTGTTGAATAACCCCCAGTTTTAAAGATTAAAAAAAATAAGAATTCAGCTAATATAATCCAGTTTAAACATTGACAATTATATCCAATCTTATTGGCCAAACATTTACTTTACAGATAAAATGAAGGATTTAATCATTTATCTGATTCTGTGTGTAATTGGGTACAACTCAGCAAAAGTAAAAAACAAAATACATTATTTAAACTATGAGATTATTAACATGGTAGTAGTAAAGGAAAGATGTATTTAAGAATCTGTAGGTATATCTGTTTTTTGAAAGCAAGAGTGCTGTGGGGTGCTTTAAATAAATACAGATATATTACCAAGCATGATTTTTTTTAATCAAGCATGATTTAAAGAGGAAAAAAACTGATGTTTATTTTTATGGGTATTCTTTTTAAAAAGATAGTCTTTAAATTATTGCCCTGTTTCACCCTTTTTGAATTAGACACATGAAGATAATATGAATATTACATTAGAAGTAGTCTATTATCCTATCTGCCTTACTCTTAATATGTTCAGAGATATATATTTGTTATCTTTTGTTTGTTTGTTTGTTTTTGTTTGCTTTGGGGTCACACCCAGTGAAGCTCAGGGGTTATCCTGGCTATGTGCCCAGAAATCACTCATGGCTTGGTGGTCCATATGGGATGCCGGAGATTGAACCACAGTCCATTCTAGGCTAGTGCAGGCAAAGCAGAAGTCTTACCACTTGCGCCACTATTTATTAATTGTTTTTGTCTTCAGGTTATGAAATAAAAAATGAAGTGTTTACTCTTCATTACAAAAGTGATTGTAAACTCAAGTTTTTCATCAAATAAAATTCCATTGTAAAAATAGTCTTTTAGGGAGCCGGGATGTGGCGCAGGAGGTAAGTTGCCTGCTGCCTTGCCTAGGACGGACCACGGTTCGATCCCCCGGTTCCCATATGGTCCCCGTGCCTGCCAGGAGCGACTTCTGAGCGCATAGCCAGGAGTAACCCCTGAGCGTCACTGGGTGTGGCCCAAAAACCAAAAAAAAAAATAGTCTTTTAAAATTACTTTTTAAAATTCATTCACTATGATCATAAAATCAATGATACTGTCTCATGAATACATTTTTTTTGGTACCCCATGTGGGACTCGATCATGAATACATTTTTAACTTTATCTAAACACAGCTATTTACAAAGTTGTTCATAATACAGATTTCTAGCATTCAATGTTCCAATGCTGATGCTACAGTGTACCCTTCTTCCTAACAGCCTCAGTTTCCATACACACTCACAAATATATCCTATTGACAAGTACAACATAATTTATTTTATATTGCTTGCTAAAACTAATAGTATATTAAATTTTTTTGTGAAAATTGTTATATCTTACAAAGGGATCAAATAATTGGATATTCACTAAACTTATTGTTACTTGTTGTGTGTTCTGTATATTTGTTAGTGTTTATTGAGTTTTGTTGGCTTCCATCATAATTTCATCCAATTCCACCAAAATTTGTTGTGCTCCTACTGGATTGTCAGTATGAAAAATTTGAGATGTCACTCTAGGAGGATGGTGACAAAAATGTTATAAATATCATCCTTGATATTTCTTCAATGTTACTAAAGATTCCTCTGTAAATATGCCTATTTGACATTTTATATACATATAGGCCTATATGAACATATTAGCACATACATATTTATAAATTGATTTTAAGTAATAAAAGTCAGAGTTATACTTCATATTTTTTATTTTAAGTTAACCAAAAGTATCTAATGCCTAAAATTTATGTAATTACTTATGTTAATGTATTAATGTTCTTTTATTGTTTATTTCAGCCCAGCATGATCAGACAGGCGAGTCCGGGGGTGAGGGTGGGGAAGGGACCACTAGCTAGTAACTACACTCCCACTGGAGTAGTGGGAGCCGGGCTGTCTAGGCTGCTTTCACAGAAGGCCCCCAATCCCAAGCCTCAGCACTGAATCTTCTCTCAACTGGTGTACTTCCTCATCAGTCCTCATTTCCCACTACTGTAGTTAGTTTACCATGATACTATAAAGCTCACGATTTTAGATTGCTTCTAGGAAAGGGAATGGGATGCCCAAAGGATCTCCATGGTATATACTCTGTATACAGTACTCAATATCATAACACATAGATTTCTAGTATGCTCTATACACAATCCAATCCAGGAAGCCTTTCCTGAGTAATGTAAAGTTTACCCTCATCAACCAGGATTGGTCCAGAAAATAAGTAACCTTTGCTGGCCTTAATTTCTTTTCCCTTCTCACTCCCTCTCCATTTATTTTTTCTTTTTAACTTTTAAGGTCCCATTTCACAAGGTTCAGCTTTTCATTGGCTACCCATGGATCAATTCTTTGAATCTGTTTATATATCAGCATGAGTGTACATGTTCCCCATACTAATGGCTGTTTAATGTTCATCTGTAAAGACATAATATCAATTTCATAGTATAGGCTCCTCATACAGTGCTCATTACCATATATCTTCGTTATTTAGACATGAAAACTGCTTTTTAAAAACCCTCTATACACAACTTAATCTATGCAGACTTTCTTCAGTCAAATTCACCCTTACGAACCTCAACTGACCTAAGGTGAAACAAAAAGGTGTAAAAAAGATAAACTTTTACATCAGACTTGCCAGCTTTACTCTTTTCTTTTTGTTTTTATTTTGATTTCTCCTTTTCTTTTCATTCCCATTAAGTTTATCTCCCATATCACCTAGGTCAACTTTTCAAATGTAATCCATAAATCAATCCTCTGTGGCTGCTGATACATGCACATGACAGCATGTGTTAGCCATAACAAATGTCAGTCTAATGTTCGTCTGTAATAGATATAATGTCTATGTTGTAAAGTGTTCTCCCCGATCATAAATGACCCCACTTTTGCTCACCTTACAAACCCTTTTCTAGCCGCTCTTCATTTTATTTCTACACATTTAACCTTTTTCACCTAGCCAAGTAGAATATTCTTTCCACCTCAGCCAGATGCCAACCAGCTCCAAAGTGAAAAGATAGATTCTCAGCATGAAAAGAAACCGACAGTCTACTGCTATTGATCTGCAACCCAAGGCCCTGCCTTCACTACCCTTCACAGCGAACTTTTGCTTGCTTCCAGATTCAGAGCTGAGACATCCCCTGCTTGAGGACACTTCCTGATATGGGACTGTTGGAAGTTATCTTCCCTAGATTTCAAAGCAGCCCTACAGTTTCATTCAGAAACTCAAGCCAATAAATTAAAACATTACTTAAAATAATGTCAATATATGACAATGACCATGGCCATAAGCTTCACCAATAGTGATCCTTGAGTGCACAAGCAGTTGTAAATCCAAAAAACCACCAGGTGCACTCCTGTACTCCCTCAGCCAATAACAAAATGTGCTCATTAAATATTTCTCTTAGCATTATTTCTGAGTTTATAGCATAACTTTTGACTCAAAATCAATTTGTGTTGTTTATCTTACAACACATTTAAAACTTATTTTATTATTTTAAATTGAATTTTAATCATGTTCTACAAACTTCCTTTTATTTTTCTTATATACCAGAGATGAGTCTATTCTTTTCCTCATACACATTTCACTCCACATGATACTCTCTTCCCATTCCTGTATAGGCAAATGTTATGACTTTATTTTTCCTAAAATCTATGTCTTATTCTATTGTGTAGATGTACCACAGTTTCTTTAGCCATTCATCTGTTGTCAGACATCTGGAGTTCCAGATTCTGGATACAGTAAATAGTGCTACAATGAACATAGAAGTGCAGAGGACATTTTGTTGATGGCTTTTAAGAAGTTTTTTAAATTTTTTCTAAATAAGCTGAACAAGTTGACAATTCTGCCATTAGTATATGGAGGGTGTGTCTTTTTCCACATTTATTGCCAATACTGACTGTTTAATGTTGCTTTTTACTCATGTCAATTTCACTGTGTGAGATGTCTCATTGCTTTGATATGCATTTCTCTGGTGATAAGAGATGAAAAATATTTCTCATATGCCTGTTAGTTATCTTTTATATCTTCTCTGAGGTCATTTCTGTTTAACTCTTCTCCCCAATAGTAATATGATGGTATTTTATCTAATTATAATTTACAAATGTTTTATATGTCTTGGATATCAACCTTTTGTCAAATGAGTGAGTATATTTTGCCCTGCCTTTGGGTGTCTTTTATTTAGGTCATCATTTTCTTATGCCTTGTGGAAAATTCTTAATTTTTTAGCCCCATTTGTTTCTTAATTTTTGTCTTCTTGTCCAATCTTGACAGAGTAAATTGATGTAATGAGGAGTTCTTACTTTGTTTTGTTCAATGTAATTTATGGATTTATGACTAATATGGAGGACTCTTAATTGATTTTGTAATTAAATTTTGTGCATTGTGTGAAAAAAGAATCTTTTTTTTTCTTTTATTTTTCTTTTAATGTCCCTAGCTAGTTTTATTACATTGTTAAAAGGGCATTCCTTGCTCTTATTCATACTCTTTTTTGTTTGTTGAGGATTTGAGGTCTGTGTACATGGAATTTGCTTTTGAGCTCTGAATTCTACTCAATTGGTCTAAGAGTCTAATGTTTACCAGTACCACACTGATTGGATTACTATAATTTTATGAACCGTGAAACCTCTTATATTCTATTTTTATAGGACTGCATTGGATATTGGGATTTAATTACTTTATAATTATGTTACTAGTCCATAGTCTATATTTTAAAGGCATGTTAGAAGGTATAAAAGTTCAAAAAAAGAGTGATTTACATAAAAGTATGCAATTTAAAAAGAATATAAACTTTCTTTATTAGGCAAAATATCCAATAATAAACTGATCACTGTTAAAAAAAAGCACTGATTATAATCAGTTCTAATATGTCAAATTATCTATACTGTAATTATTCAAGAAGTATAACTTATTAATTCACAATAAATAATATTTATAAGCATAATTATGCATAAAGAATGGGCTCTTCAGTCATACATCATTCTGGCATGACTTTTCATTATCATATCATCTGCTGAGGACTGAATCCAGGTTTTCTGCATCCAAGACAAATGTCTGATCCCTGTACTAGCTCTTCAGACTATTTTGAATGGCTTTTGAGATTTAATAGCATTCTTTATTTTGCATTCTTTAAGAGACACTATTTCCTCTGGAAAATATAGGTGTGAAAATAATGATTACAAATGGTAATGGGAAGAATACCACTCTGTTAATAAATAATAGATGTTCCAGGAGTTCAAAGGTACTATATGATCCTATTTTTGAGGAAAGTGGCTACTACATTCTAACCAGAAACTTAAATGTGGAATATTGTATTTTATTTTGATCCAATATGCATATTCGCTGATGTCTTCTTTACCGAAATAAAAGTATATTAATTTCAGTAACTTGACACATAAAAATGATTTAATTATACTGGTAGACTATTCTGTAAATATTTTGTATTTATTGTTTAATTTCAGCCAATTAAGTTTTTTAATGTCTGGTAATGTCCACTTTGTTCAGGATGTTTGTGTCTTCTGACACAAGTAGTCCAGATCAGTGTTTTCTAAATATATATAAATTTAATCTCCGCAATCACTGATATTTTTCCTTACATAAAATGTAATTGTGTAGATATGTTTATTTCATCTATTATATTACCTTTGGAGAGGGTAGATTGTTCTGTATTATTAGAATCAATTCCCTTTTATGAGGAAGCAAGAAGAAAAGTTAGTGTAAATATAACTTAACTTGCTCTTTGATGTCATTGAAAATGGGGTAGTATCTGTATAAACAATGTAGACTACTTACAAAACTTAGAGAAGTCAATGAACAAAAAGAATAGTTAACAAAATATAATAAATAAATGCCTCCAGAATTATGATCTTTAACTGCTAAGAACAAATTTAAACTTTTAGCAGCATAAACTCTAAAATAGTGAATTTGTTTTGTTCAAATCATGATGAGTAAATCCATGGTTTATTATTATTTTATTAATAATAAATAATGCACTTCCTAACAAACATATTTTATATCCTATATTTGTTCACTTTTTCTGACCATTAATTTCCATGTTTTCCTTCTCCTAAATAGTCTCTTGGGTTTTTTATTTCTTCATTTAATAAGTTCATTATTTCTTCTCATTTTTTAATGGGGTTGGATAATTTTTTCTAAAGTTTCATCAGTGTTTTATGAATCTTGAATATTTTTCCTTCGTTAGATGAATGGTGGACAAACAGTTCTCAGTTTGTGGAGTATCTTTGCATTCTGACCATAGTTTTCTTTGAGGCTCAGAAGCTTCTTAATATAATGTATTGTTATTTGTATATCTTTGCTTCCATTTCCTTGGCCAACAGCATTGGATCCCTTAAAAGCCCTCTAGTGTTATCAGAGTGAAAGTACATTAGGTCAGACCAGCGACTCAGGTTTGATCCCCAGGATGTCATATGCTCCTTTGAGCCCTGCCAGGTGTGATTCTTAATTAAAGAAACAGTAGTAACTTCTGAGCACCTCCGGTTTGACCCAAAGCAAACAAAAGAGCATTATATTCAATTATTCTAAGAATCTGTCCTTATTTTAGAATTACTGTTTTGTTTTGTTTTTTCTTTGTTTTATTTTTTCTCTTTTATTTACTACCTACTCATGTGGTTTGAAACTGGAGAAAACAATATTTCCCTACCTTATTTTTTTCCTTATCATTGCTTTGATATTTTTGGGAAAGTATTGTTTCTTACAAATTTCAGGAGTGTGTTTTACTTTGAAAAAAAATCATTAGTATATTTATAAAAACTGTATTAAGTCTGTATATTGCTTGGAATTATCTCCATTTTTAATATGTCAATTGTTTCAATACATGGCCAGGTGATATATTTCATTTCCTGATTCTTCTTTTATTTCTGTTAGTCATGTTTTGTTGTTATCTTTTATAGGTATGCTGCCTCATTTATTAAGTTGATCATTTTTGTTACCTTTTCCTTAAAATTTAAACTACTTTTTAAAGCAGTATGATCATAGCTAGTAATTTTCTGCTTCATTGTGTAACTCTATTGTGAATTATTGGCTTAGACTTGAAATTTTTAATGACACCATATTATTTATAATCTTTATAGTGGTGTTTTTAAGGCTATATACAATATGTATCTACTCAGACTGGCATACCTTAAACTGTTCTACTTAGGAACCACTAAAATATCACTTCTGACACATTGACTCCTACTACTAGTAAATACCAGAGCTTTAAAATCTTCGTTTATATCTATGACAGTCTTTCTTCAACAATTTGCATATTATTTGCTTTGAAAAATAGTTATTTTGATCCAAGATGTCCAGTCCCTGTTAAACACATGTCTAATTTACTGCCTAGGATCCAAGTACTTGTTATAACTCAATAATTTTTGGGGGAATCACATTTTTTAGATTCTGGGACCTACAGCTATTCCCAGCAATTCACAGCCTATTTGTATAGACCTGATATTTTGGAGTACAGGTCTTATGATTCAGTGCTTTATGGTCTGCTACCTGGACCTAGCAATGCTGGAAGCTATGGAATGATCTCAGTGCTGAAATTAATATAGCATCTTTTGCATGCTATATGAGCTATCCCCCTGTGTCTCTGTACATTTTAATGATGCTCTTTAATAAAATACCTAGTATAGGTGAAGTAAAGCCAATCAAATATTTTATTTCTGATTTTCCTTTAATAAAACAAGCAATAGACTATAGTAAAAATTAATATTATTGAGTGTTTATATTTTCAATAGTATTGCTCTATTGGGTAATTAAATATTAAACTAAGTTATTGCTCAAAAATCATATTTTCAGAGCATAAATCAAACCATAGAAAATTTATATACTTTACACAAGTCTGAGATAGTAAATGATAAAACCAGGATTTGAACCCAAATATAAATTTGAGTCTTATCTTATTAATGACATATAATTCTGACATACTTAACTTATTCTAAAAACAGGAGATGTGTTTTATTCCTCATGAACACATTTTATGTTATAGTTATTGCATGCTTTGTCTCCTCATATTATATATTGAATCAATTACTAGCTACAAATGAAATAGTCTTAGAAACTGGGATCTTTAAGATTTACTTAGATCATCAGAATGAAACTCATGCATTGGAGAAAAGGTCTGAACAAAGACATATACAGATAGTTTTATTCTCTTGTTCTCTTGTCTCCATTCTAACATGGAGTGGACAATAAGATAATAGTCTTTTTTTCTATCTGGATAATAATAGTATTATTATCCATATTTATTAGTATGGACTCTTCTTTGAAACTACTTCTGCTTTCATCTTTTTCTTAGATTTTTATGGAATAAGAACTATAAGAAATGAATATGTTTAGGTCACATATTCTATGTAGGTTTAATATAGCAGACTGAATTGAAGAGACACACCATGAAATGACTCCTATCACTTTATTGAAAAGTGAATCATTCTCAAGTTTGCAAAAAAAAAAAAAAAAGGAATCATTTTTAAGAGAAATAGAGACTTATAGAACAAAGTTACAGAAAAATATAAATTATTATGATTTTGTTAAATAGTATTATTACAAATGAGAAAACATAATTATTCACAAATAGTTAAGGATGATATGAATCTTTGCATTTTATTAGTTTTTAAATAGATTTAAAAAGTTGGTCTGGGGGGCAGGGCGGTGGCGCTGGAGATAAGGTGCCTGCCTTGCCTGCACTAACCTAGGACAGACTGCGATTCGAAACCCTGGTTCCCCATATGGTCCCCGTGCCTGCCAGGAGCGACTTCTGAGCGAATAGCCAGGAGTAGCCCCTGAGCGTCACCAGGTGTGGCCCAAAAACAAAAAAAAAAAAGAAAAAAAAGAAAAAAAATAGTTGGTCAAATGCTTATTGAATATATTTGACAATTCTTATAAATTATTTTAAATTCTTCCATATGACTCAGCAATTCTATTTTGTGCATCTACTACCATGACATCAAAAGTATTCACTCAAAAGAAAATGTGCATATAATTAATCATTACTCATTAATCATTTAGTACAATAACTAAGACATAGAATATATCTGGGTATCCAATGACAGATGAATGGATTATGAAGATGTGATGCATTTTCATATTGGAATGCTATGTAGCTTCAAGGAATAATAAAACCATTCCATTTACAGCAACCTTGTTTGAACTAGAAGATATCATGTTGACTTAAATAAACTAAAAAATAAAGTGCTCCGACTTATTTGTTATATATATGTAATACTTGGATTACTAAAAGTAATTTAGTAAAATGGGGGATCCTTAGATTACCTTTGAGCTCAGAGGAAGAAGGTATGAGATAGAAATAATCAAGGTGGAAGAAAGAAGATGAGGAGCATGAAGTAATGGGAGATAGGGTCAGTGAATAGGACTTAGGCTATTTTGGTGCTAAAGGAGAATGATATACCTATATATCCAAAACAGAGTTTTAAAAACATTGAAAGCATGGTATTAAAGCAGCAACATAGAAATTTGTAATGACGAAGTGTCAGGCTGGGGCCAAGAAGGGGTGGTGTGAAGTGTAATGGATAATGGGAAGAGTGGAGGATAGTAAACACTGGTGATAGGAATGATGTTAAATACATAAAAGTATTAATATATTTGTAAGTCACTTTTCTTTAGCTAAGTGAAAATCATAAAGAAATAATAAAGGAACCCCAACCAAAACAAAACAACTATTTAAGTAAAATAAATGATTTATCATGAAAATATTTTATTTATTTCTATTTTAGATTGGTTTTCTATTTTTTCTTTTATTTTAATATGTCATTAAAACTATTATCATTTACAAAGTTCTTCATAGTTGGAATTCATAAATACTACCTATCACGGCAAATCAGACCACCAGTTAGCCAATCCCACCTCCCTCCACCAATGTTCCCAGAGTACATCCCATGCCACCACCACCACCCCCAGCCTGTCAGCATAGCAGGTCCATTTTATGTTTTCATTGTTAAAGTTTGGGTCTCATGATTTCATTATTGTCGATTCTGGGTTGGATATTTGTTTGTCTTCTTTGTTATTGTAAGAATTTATTCAAGGGCCCGGGAGATAGCATGGAGGAAAGGCGCTTGCCTTTCATGCAAAAGGTCATCGGTTCGAATCCCGGTGCCCCATGTGGTCCCCCGTGCCTGCCAGGAGCAATTTCTGATCATGAATCCAGGAGTAACTCCTGAGCACTGCCGGGTGTGACCCAAAAACTAAAAAAAAAAAAAAAAAAGAATTTATTCAAGAGACAAAATTGATTAACATTGAGGTGAACTAGCATAACAAAATATATTAACATAACATAAACACAGTGATATTTAAGGTACACAGTGACAATAAATGAGGGCCTTTCCACCACCAGTGTTGTCCTCGCTTCATCCCTGCTACCAATCATATATCCCTAGTCTCCCTCCTTTATCCCCCAGAATGCTAGTGTAACTAAAAGCATATATTCAGTTCCAGATATTTTACTAGTGGTTTCTTATAGGTTTAGACTCAAAGGAGCATTGTAAAAACAATGTTAGATTCGAATCGATGACCTTTTGCATGAAAGGCAAACGCCTTACCTCCATGCTATCTCCCGGGCCCAGGACTCTTTTGAGTAAATCGATGTCTGTCTTTTTTTTTTTTTAACACCACCAATGCACCTGAGACTTCTTAGACCCTGTCCCCAAATCCTTTCAAATCTTACAGTAACCTAATTAAAGTTAAGCATGCATTTATAAGTCCTGTAAAAGTGTACAGATTTTCACACATAATGTCAAACATCCTGAGCAGCTCCTACCATGTTCCTTTTTTTCATCAATCATGTATTAGTATCAAGAACCCAGTGCTGGCCAAAGTCCATGTCTATGAGATTAATTGATACTGACAGTAAGAAAAGTAGTTTGTCACAATAGGTTAAAAAAGAGGTTTTCTGGTTAGTGTGGTAGAAGCTGTCGCCTTCAGAGAGTAAGTTCTTCAATATAGTGAGTGCTGCAGATAGGGAGGATCTCATCGAGCTACGCGGTGAATCTTCTCTCAACTGGGATCTTGATCTGTCCTAAGGACTGTTCTAGCTGTCAAATCCAACATCATAGAAATATGCTGTCAGGTTCACGATACATTATAAAAGCAATGGGGTGACTAGGGAGAGCTCCACTCTGTGGTGAGGCATCGGGCATCAGGGGCATCGGGCTTCAGGCAGGACCAGCTCTGGAACAGTGGCTTCAGAATTGCTCGAGGCATAATTAGCTTCCTGTGCCCACGTCTTCCATTGAACCTTTCCCACTAATCTCTGGTAGCAGAGATATGAGGATTGCCACTGAGGATGGGGTGCAGCTCACCGAGGCTTGCTGTACACAAAGTGCTGTACTCACAAAGGTTCTACTGTCCCCGTGTAGCGACCAAACCTCAGAGGATCTCAGCTTTGCCAAGAAAGAGCTCAAAAATCCGGAGTCAGAATAGCTCAGACTGTATTGCTATATTATTGTTATTATTATTATATGTATATCACATATGTGTATGTATTTTACATATAATAATATATTACCATACCTATTATACAATGTTAAAAGGATGTATCCCTTAGATGCTTAGGACATTTATTCTTTGTCCACTAAATTATCTATAACTTCAGAATTTTTTTTTAACTTCAGAATTTTGATGTACCTTCAGCACTGTAAGACCAAGAGGATAATCTTGGTATCACCTTTTTAATCACTTTGTAATTACCTTTTTCAGGTATGGGTGAAAATCTATACACTTCATCAATTTCATCCAGAGTCTTTGGGGTCTGAATTTGTGTTTATAAATGCAATTGAGGCTTTGTAATATAGATGTTTTCTGCATTATTAGGGATATATATTTGAATGTTCTAGCTATCAAATTTGGAACAGCTAACTAAGCACAAAAGTTATTCGTTAAAGTGGGTATAGACTATCATTTTAGGTGATTGCCTTTACTGAGATGTAATGTAGAGTTTAGCATTTGTCTTTAGAACATGTGGTGTTGTTGGGTTGGCAGTGGCCATACAAATTTAGGATTTGGAAGCAATGGCTCATGTGACAACTTTTGTCAATTTCTTTCATGGCCACAATACACATTCCTTGGAAATGCAAAGCCCTGAGAAAAAAATGTCATTCATTGTTGGGAAAACCAAATTAATTAATTCCAATCTTGTCTATTGTTTGGTTACATGCTGTTTATGCATCATTAATGGGAGTCTCATGTCTTGTATGGGTTTGCTGTGGGCAAATGGAAAGCAATATTCAAATTAATTCTGTAGCCTCCAGAATATATGCTTACTATTAGTAATCCTATAGAATCTGTAAGCATAGCATTAAAATTTATAATGAAAGTATTCTGTTTTCATTTAAGTAAATGTATAATGCTAGTTTCAATCTTAGCATTGAAGATTTATAAAAGTTAAATATTTCTATATGACCTTGAATAAGAAAAGTTGGGCTGGAAAGATAGCACAGCAGTGTTTTCCTTGCAAACAGCTGACCCAGGACCTATGGAGGTGGAGGTTGGTTCAAATCCCGGCGTCCCACAGCAGTGTTTTCCTTGCAAACAGCTGACCCAGGACCTATGGAGGTGGAGG